>MBAC02006865.1:0-17069 GCA_001712635.2 Nothophytophthora sp. Chile5
CGTTCCGCACCTTGAAGTCGAACCCTGTGGTGGGCATCCCGCCCGAGATCGTGGCCAAACTGGACAAGGAAGACGCCAAGTGGCGATACAACGGCAAGCGCGGCACCATCCAGAGCGTGCTCTCCCCTTCACCGTTGCTCCGACCCAACGGTACTGGGTAATAGCGAACAGAGCACCAGGTCTCGTCCTTCTTGACCTCTTACGACGGGTACGTCACTTAAGGCCGCATCAGTTGATGTCTCAAGACTCCCGACACCCCTCCGACTACGGAAGGTCCAGTCTGTAGCGGGAGCTGCTGCTTCCTCTTCTTCCTCCTCTTCTTCCGGCCTTTAGCCTGCTGAGTAGTGGCCGCGAAGGTCGAGAGCGCCTGGATGAGGCCCGCCATGCTGCTCGCCAGCAGCTCCGGGTCGTCGTAGCATCGCGTCCAGCTCTCATCATCCGCCTCCTCCTCCGTGGGGGCCGCGTCGTGCTCACTCCGCTTCGCCTCCGGACTCTTCGGCGACTCCACAGCGTCCTCCCCGCTCCCCAAGCTGCTACTGCCACCGCCCAGCCCCACGACCCGATGGATCTGAGGCAGTAGCCGCCCGCTCAGCGGCTTCACAGGCAGTCTCCTCGGGGCCAGAGGCACTCGAACGGCGGCTGTGAAGGCGGAGCTGCCTTGTTTGCCTCTCTTGGCCTCGCTCTGGCTCCTCCGCGGGGTCTTGAGCAGTCCTGAAGGCAGCGGGAAGCTCGCTCCTGCGTCCTTCGCGGCCAACAGACTGCGCTGTTGCCGTCTTCCAAGCGGGACGCCGGAAGACTGGACGTCTTGGAGTGGCAGACGAGCCGCGTTGCCTCCGCAGCTCGGCACGATGCTCAACAGCGGCAAGGACAGGGCAAGCAGCGGGACGGGGACGGTAGCTGCGGCTGCCATGGAGGCCCGTGGCAGGACGACGGCGTGCCGCGCCTCCTCCTCCTCTCGGGGCAATCGCCTGGGCGTCGTCTCCGGCTCGATGGCGTCGTGGTCGTCATCGCTTTCGAGGTCGAAGGACGCCGAGACGATGGCCACCGCCGACGTCTTCCGGGTCGCGATCGAAGCTGCCGCCTTCAGTCGTCGCTGCCGTCCAGCCTCCGCCTTCTCCTCGCTGAATGTCGCCAGTGTCCGCGGACTCCAGAGCTCGGAGGGCTCCGTGGCGGTCGGCGGCGGCTTCCGGAGACGCGGAGGAGCCGGCGGAGGAGACGGTGGCGTCGGCTTCTGTTTGCCACTGGAGCGCAGAGTCGGCAGGCCTGAGCCAGAGCTGCCGCCGCCGTGAGCTCTCGCAGCCCGCCGCTTCGCCTTGCCTGCTCTCTCCGCCGCAGGACGACGACCAGGCAGTTGGTCGTCGCAGTCGCCCAGGCCCCAGCCGCAGATGGCGTCCGCATCCTCCAGCACGTCGGCGCCCTCGTCTCCGCTCGTCATAGCAGCCGCCGCCCGACCAAAAGCACCCGAAAGCGGCCGACGAGCAAGCCAACCGGCCCACAAATAGCTCAACACACTTTAAAACACTCGGCACTTCTCCGCCAACCGCCGCCGTCACGCCACGGCCCCCTCCGCCTCCGGCGCCGTCCGGAACGCGGCGTCCGCCTCCTCCGCGTCCACTATATCGAACGCCGCGGCCTTGTCCCTCGAGCTGAAGGGTCTCAGCCGGCCGTCGCGCGTCTGGGCGCCCACGAACCAGCGGCGGAGCCTCAGACTCTGCAGCTCTCCGTGCCAGCCCAGCTCGAACTGGAAGCCGCGCTTCGGCTGCAGTGCCCGGCGCTTCGTGAGCTTGAGGGCGCTGGGGCTCGCGCACAGAGCCAGCGTGGGGTCTGCGTAGTCCTCGAACGCCACTTGCACGCAGTTGTAGGCCGACACCTGCACCCTGAGCCTCAGCGCCGTGGGCTGCTGCCGGAAGGCCCAGTCCGTCTCGTGCGGGTCGTTGGCCACCAGGTACAGCGCGTCCCCGAAGCGCTTGGCGTAGCGGGCGCTCCGCTTGCCCTGCGGCGTCTCCGCCGCCACGCGCTGCCTCAGATACACGCGGCGGCCTCGCAGCTGCAGCAGCTGGGCGTTCGCCAGCCGCGCCTGTCCTCGGAGGTCCTCCAGCGTCTGCTCCAGCCGCTGCAGCAAGTGCGCGGACTTGGTGGACGGGGCGGACGGCGAGCGGACGAAGGGGACGCCCGTGCCCGCGCGACTTAGCAGCTGCTTGGACCAGCCCACGCCCGTGGTGCACCACAGCGCCACGTGCTCGCAGTTGAGCGACAGGATGCTGAAGTGGCCCTGGCCCAGGCCCAGCAGGAAGCGGCAGCGCGCCAGCACCACGGGCGGCGCGTCCGCCCGCGCGCGATGCACCTCGCCCAGCCGCGACAGCGCGTCCGCCAGCAGCGACGAGTTGTACTGCACGCGCCGCATGTCGCGCAGCGGCCGCGCGCTCAGGAACTCGCGCAGCGTCGTGAGCATGAAGCGCGAGTCCTGCTGCGAGGCGCGGAAGCCGGCGACGCGCGACCAGACGTGGGCCACGACGATGGCGTCCGCCGTGGGGCCGGCCGTATACACGACGCCGTGGTGCGTATACCGGAAGGGCCAGCGACTGGTGTCCCAGATGCAAATGTGGTCCGCCGGCTGCAAAGCCGCCACGTCTTGCACGGCGCACGTGTTCATCTTTTGCAGAACGGCGTTTGTTGCAGTGCGAGTCGCGTCGTTGTGTCAGGATAGACACGTTTTGCGCAGAGCCGACGGGAACTGGGCGCAACGCGACCGCAGATGGCTGCGCGGTAAGTTGAGTTCTGCCGGCGCGCTGGAGCTGGAGCTGGCGCGGTCGGGAGGTTCGACACTCTGGCAGCGGCGCTCTGCTCTGCTGGGCCTGTTCCTATTCGCCGACTGGTTCGGGCGAGGCGCGACGAGGAGGAGGACGGGTGTCACGTGCGCAAGCCTATCCTCTCTCGCTGTCGCCTCCTTTTTGCGACCGTTTGCGCCGCTCTCTGCCTTTTTGGCAAAAGTTTTGCACAGGAAATGGACGAGAGACAGGGCCTCGACCCCGCACGAATGCCAAAACAGACAACGGTGTGTGGGCGTAGGCCGACCCCCCTTCCGCTGGGATAGACGGTTGGCGAGGTCGGAAAGAGATCGGGAGCAGTCAGTTTCGTCTCGTTTCGCAAAAGCTGTATTGCAAGTTTATGCCGTTGCGTAGGTTGACAACGAATGCGACATGTGAAGAGCTCTCGGGAAGTCTGATGGCATCAGAATCTGATTCAGATGAGATGCAGCACCGCCAAATCCGATCCGTCTCCCATGTCGAGGCTCCGATTGAAGAAGGGCAGGCGGTGGCTGATGCGCTTGATACTGGCTGGACATCCTCCACCTCAACGGATCAAGAGCACGTGGCCTTGTCCTCGGTGGCAACCACAGGTTTCCAAGCGCACGCGCTGCCCGCCGCACGTGGTGGCTGGCTTCTTTGGCCACGCGAAGATGCGCGCGTGCGAGAATCCTGGCACGTGCACTCGCTGGTTGAGTCCGACTGTTTGACGAAGTCCCAACGGTCGGCGCTGTTCTCTTGGCTCTTTGGCTCTTTACGCGAAGATGCAGCGATTCGTGCGCTGGTCCCACTTGATCAGTGGTGGAGGACTCGGTGCGCGACTTGGGACGCGGAAGCGGAGGAGATTCTGCGTGTGGGGATTTCCTAGCCAGACGACGCTGTCGGACAGACACATCAAGACCGCTGGGACCAGGTCGGCAAGGCGAGCCTTGTGACATGCAGCCAGCTGCACTGAACAATCACAGCAATCCTTGCATTCAGTGCTATGATGCGACTTGTTCCAACTTCAATGCCCGCCGACGTAACAGCGCTCGGTGGGCTGGCTAGTCGCATCGCCGGCACTGCTACACTGCAGGTCGCCGTCTCTTCCTCTGCGAGCGGCGTAAGCTCTCGTCTTGGACCTCGCCATCCTCCTTTCGCCCCACTTTCTCCTCTTGTTCAGCAAGAGGTGGCGGCACGGGCTTCCGCTTCCGCTTGGCAGCAGTAGAACTCGCTGCCTTTGCGGTAGCGGATGTGGCAATGGCAACTGCCCCGTCATGCGCTTCTGCATACAGACACAGCTGCACACGCTGCGCCGTCCACGTCTGCTTGGACTCCGCCTTGCCGTCCTCAGTGGCAGTGCACTGATCATTCAGCCACGTGGCCTTCGCCCGCAGTTGCCCCGCGAAGCTCAGGAAATGCGGGAGCGTGTACTTCCGCGGCCCGATAATCGCTGTGTTCGTTAAGTCAAACGCAACCTCCACGTACAGACAAGGATGAAATGGAGCGCTTTCCGTACCGGCAATGGCTTCCAGTGCTTCGTCGCCCATGAACGGAACGCTGTTGTCGTACGCCGCGAGCACCGCCGACGCAGTCGCAGGTCCCACCTGGAGGGCATCAGCCGAATCCATAACGCAGCAGTAGGATGAGATTCAAGCACACAGAGGAGTCGGCCTTCAGAGCCACAGTGACGGACATTACGTACCCCCTTCAGCGCGCTGAGCGCTTCTGTGGCAGCGCGAAGGTTGCCATCCTTGAGTTTCTGCAGCGCTTGGAGCGACGCGGCCTTCACGTCCTTCGCGGTCAAGTTTGTAACGTACTTCATGAGCTGGGGTCTCCTGTCGCACGCGGTTCAATCCACCAGATCAGCCGCGGAAAGGCAACTCGGAAAGCGGCAAGAAGTGGCTTCACATCTCGCGCCAGCCACACCTCCGACCTGCGACTGGACGCTGACACCAGTCAGCCTGACGGCTTCTTACTCACCACTTCCCCTTCTTCAACTTCCACTCCATCAATGTCACCAGCTCCGGCTGCGTCATGTATGGCTCCGGATCGCGTGCGTGCAGAGTCGTCGGCAGGGTGGTCAGGCACCAGCGGTCGAGCGTCGCGAGGCCGTCTTTCTGCAGAGCGGACGCACAAACAGCCGTGAGTGGGGACAGCCCGACCTCGCGGTCGTATCGGAAAGATATATAGAGATAGACACCTGCACGGACAGGAGGATGGCGTCGTAGCGCGCCCAGAGCGCCGCCCAAGGCGCCGCGTCGGGCGATCCCCACAGCGATGGAGCCATCACTTCAGAGGGCTGCTGCACTTGGCGGGAAGGCCGACGACTTTGCTCGCGATAAGTACGGTTGCTGGTTGAGGGGCTGATGGATATCTTTTTATCCAACGTTTTGTGACCGGCTGGGCGATCGTCACGAGCATTTCAGCCAATGAGGGAGCGGCATCTGGGTTCGGGGCTGAACGCAGAGCCTGTGATGCACGGTACTTTTGGAGTCACCTAAACGCAATAGACAGATCTTCTGGGCTGGAGCGCAGCGGCTGGCTAAGCTGTCATCCACGGCCAGCGCATCGTAGCGACCTCTTTTTTCAGCAAAATAAGATATCACTTTTGCCTCATTTATGCGTTTATGCAGGTCCTCTCTCGACTCTCAGCGGCTGCAGCTGGGTGCCAAGCTGCCTGATCTATGCGTTCTCACAGGCTTTAGGACAGCCCTACGACCCCATGAATATGGCCAAACCCAGGTTTTCGCAGAGCAGAGAGGTCGGTCGCTTTCCAGGGAACGTCCGTCCGTTCCCCTACCCCGTTTCCAAAATAGGAAAATCCGCCCACAACCCCGCTAAATTTACCACACTTGGCCGGCACGAACGTGCGCACGAGGCGGCACAAAAATTCCCAGGGCCGCAGCACGCGAGGCGGCTTGGAGCGAGCGAGAGCTTCCGTGGCTATCGCACTCGCTCTTCTGGACCACACCCCGCGAGAGGCAGAGAGGGCCTGACGGGTCGACCGGCAGCTCACACCTTTCGCCTATCGGTACGCAGTTACTTGAGAAGTGCGCGCGCGTGACGGACTCCCCTGCCCTTCCTTCAGTTTTTGCAGACCGCGTCTAACCACCTGCTGCGCTTTTCCGTTACATCAGCTTGGTATCGCCTGTCCCCTCGTTTTCGCCCGCGCTGGAAGCTAAAGTTCGCTTATCCGCGCTCTTTCTCTCGTCTCACTCCGCAACTCGTCCGCCTGCCAGCATGGAGGAGGCCAGAGACGCCGCCACCGCCAAGTTGCTTATCGCCACGCTGCAAAAGTACGGGTACGACCTCGATGACGCGCGCTCCAGCTCCAGCACCAGCTCCAGCTCCGGATCGCTGAGCGGAGACGAAGCGGAGGAGGCGCGCGGCTCCGGAGCGCTCCGCCAGAGCCGCGGGGCCAGCGCCGCCGGCATCCTGGCGCTCCGCGAGCGCAAGAACCAGCAGAGCGCGCTCCACATCGCGGCCAAGAAGGGGCATCTGGACGTGCTGCGGGCGCTGGGGCGCCTCCCGCGGGTCCAGGACCATCTGGACGCGGGCGACCGCCACGCCAACACGGCGCTGCACTTCGCGGCCAGCAGCGCCAAGCCGGAGGCTCCGGAGCTGGTGGCCTTCCTGCTGGGCCTTGGCGCCAGTCCGCGTGCCGTGAACGTGCGCGGCCAGACGCCGCTGGCCATCCACATCATGACGGCGCGGACGGACGACGCGGCCATCACGAAGCTGCTGGTGGCGAAACTGGCCACGTCGTCGGCGTCGTCGGACTCCGGGCTGGCCGCTCCGTCCCTGAATGAGCTGGGCAATGGGACCACGTACCTGCACATGGCCGTGGAGCGCCAGCTGAGTGCGATTGCGGGGGCGCTGGTGCAGGGCGGAGCCTCCATTAACGTACCGGACCAGAACGGCGTCATGGTGAGCGACGTGGTGGCCAAGAAGCTGCTGGTGAAGCTCGTGTGCGTCATGACCGAGGGCTCGCAGGCCGCGCCGCCCGACATCGTGCGCGGCCGCTGCAAGATCTGCCGCCAGCCCAAGGGGCTGCTGGATCCGCTGCGAGATTGCGCGCTCTGCGGCCGCGCCGTGTGCAAGAACTGCTCGCAGAAGGCCTCAGACATCCGCAGCGCCACCAGCGAAGGCGGCCACGCCGCCGTGCCGCTCAAGGACAAGGACGCCGGCAAGTTCTGCACCGTGTGCTGCACCGTGAAGCTGCTGCGGAGCAAGCAGCATCGCGACCGCGAGGGCTTCAACAAGAAGCTCATGGGCTGCGGCATGAAGTAGAGAAGGGAGGCAGGCGCGAAAGCGATCCGTTACGTTAAGCATGGGCCACGGAAGGGAGGGAGCAATGACGTTGAGGTCCGCTTTGGCTTGGCTTCTTATTGGTATGGTCGCCTGCGCGGAGGGCGTCAGTCGACCAGTGCGTTGTAGGACAGGTAGGTGAGCGAGGCGACGGCGAAGACGCCGCCTGCGTAGGCGAAGACCAGCGCCAGTCGCGGCGAGTAGAAGGCGTCGCGTTCCACCAGGTAGCCGCGCGAGACCTCGTAGAGGAAGAGGCCGGGCACTGTGAGCGCCAGTAGGTTGCCGGCCACGGAGCCCACGAAGGCCATGACGGTGCCCAGGTTGCGCGAAGACACGGAGAACAGGTGCGCCACCAGCAGGAAGGCCACGGTGATGGCGGTGCGGAACGGCAGGCTCTCGCGGTCGTGGCCCAGACAGCAGATCTCCACGAGCTGCCGCAGCGGCTGGAAGGTCATGGGCGTCTTCAGCACCATACTGAAGCCTAGAGCCAGTCGCGCGCCGTTGATGAGCGTGTCGTCGGCTCGGAAACCCGTGAGGATGTCGCTCGGCGGCTGGCCGTGGAAGCACGCGAAGCCCAGGTACGCGAACAGCAGGTAGATAGCCAGTCCCCAGCCCACCAGCGCCTTGTGCACGTGCGTCATCTGCGTCTTGTCGTGGATCTCCTGGTAGGCGCGGGGCACGTTCAGTTGGCACACGAAGCTCAGCGTGACGATGGGGACGGCGTAGGCCAGCGCCGCGAGCTCCGAGGAGAACTCGTCGGCCGCGTTGTGCGGGATCTGCGCTGCGAACTCCGGGTCGTTCTGCGCCGTGCGGACGGTCAGAGCCACGAGGATGTAGAGCAGGCAGAGCAGCACCAGCATGTTGGCGAAGCGCAGCTCGTGGATGGTCTCGGGCAGACAGAGCGGGATGGCCACGAGCATGAAGAGCAAGCTGCAGCTGCTGCGGCTGAGACTGCCCGCCAGAAAGGGCTCGAACAGGTCCATGGCGATCACCATGTAGCTCACGATGGCGCCGAAGAGCAGCGCCACGGTCAGCAGCCGCACGGCCCACACGCCCGCCGCGCCGAAGAGCCGCGAGCTCAGCGCCTCGTACGAGAACTCGCAGGCCGCGTCGCAGCACACGGTGAGCATCTCGCAGGCGTGGAAGGCCAGCCACGCGCCCAGGATGAACAGCAGCAGCGCCGGGAACACGCCCACGGCCTGCACCACGCCCGGCAGCGTCAACACGCAGGCGCCCGTCATGGTGGTGGCCAGGCCCAGGAAGGACGAGAAGGCCGAGCCTTCCTCCGTGTGGCCCGGCGCGTGAGGAGCCGGCGCAGAGGAGGCCGACGAGCCGGCCGCCGTCTTCTGCGACGGGCTGCGGCCGATGCTGGTCGTGCGCAGCAGCGACGACGCCTCCGTCGCGGTCATGGCGGAGCGGGGGGCGGGAACGGACGGTGACGATTGATGCGCGCCGGCTGGGGACTGGTTATTTTCGACCGCCGCAGGTTTGGTCGGAGGCGTTATTTTCGATGGAGCAGCAAGAAATTGTACGCCTCACCGAGAGATCAGGTATACGCGTATACGAAATGCAGGAATTCTGGGATGGGTGTTTGGGTGACAAGCACCCAAACATCCAACACCTCAACTTCAACTTGTCCAGCTATGCGTCCCCGTCACTGCCTTCATGAACCCACGGCAACAGGCCGCTCCGAGCCCTGACGCAGCAGCAGCTCGAGCGCCTCGGCGATCCTGGCCCAGCTCTCGGCGTGCGCGATGGCCTCGGGCAGGTAGCCGAACTTGCGCTTGATCTCGCCGCGCACGAGCCGCAGGTACTGGCGCACTTCGCCGGCCACGAGGCGGAGACGCGTCGCCATCTCCTCTCGGCGTCGTTGCTGCTCGAGTCCCGTGCGTTCCGCCTGCTCCGCACGTCGCTGGAGCTGCTCGCGGCTCTCGCGCAGCTCCGCGAGCTCGCGGGTCTGACGCGCGTGCGTCTGGGCCTGCTGCTCCGGCACGCGGCTCGCGGCAAGCACCTGCTCTCGCAGTCGCTGGATGTTGGCGTGCTGCTCCTCGTAACGGGCCGCCTTGAGTTGCTGCCGTGCAAAGGATTGCGCCAGATGCTCCTGAAGCCACGCGAGACACTTGGCCGCCACGGCATCCAGTCCGGCGACCAGAGCGGCCGACGAGGACGCGTCATCCCCGTCCTCTTCGCTAATCTCCGGAGTATTGTTGTCCCTGGCTTTCGCGACGTTGCTGCTGTCGTCCCCAGCACAAACCACGTCCTGCGTCTCTGCCTTCGTCGTGCTCTCATCCTGCACTTTGCCGTCCTGATTGCTCTTGTCGTCCTCATCGTCGAGGCTCTCGCGAACAGCCACAAGTCGCTCGAGATGAAGACGGAAGGTTTCGCCCATGGCAGCCAGTTGCGCCTCGGCCTCGTCGACGCGGCGTTTCTCACGCTCGCTCTGCCGCTTCAGCGTGGCGCTCTCCTGCTCCAGGTGAGTCACGCGTTGCTGGAGGCGCTCGCGCTCGGACTCAAGCGCCGTCGCGGTCTGCTCAAGCACCCCTCGAGTCTGCAGAGAGCTCTCCACCGTGCGAAGCTGCTGCTGCAACTGTTTCGCGCGCTCCACTTCCCGGGCGGCACGTCGCCGAGCCGGCGCCATCGCCGCCATGTGAGTCACAGCCTTCTCCTTCCAGGCCAGCAGCTCCTGCACCTCACTCTGGGCACGTCGGGCCTCTTCGCGAAGCAGGAAGTTCTCATGCTGCAGCTGCTGCAGCGGCTCATAGGCCAGCAAAGCCTCCGCTGCCGCCATCTCCTCAACGCCAAGAACCTTGCTCTAACGATCGTTTCGTGTCGAAAGCAGCTCAACAGGTCGCCAAAGGGCGTCTCACAGCCTCCTCCGACTCGGGGAGCGGCCGGTTCCTCCTATTTTGGCTCGCAGAATCCACCGCCCAGCCATGCTGGAGCTCTCGCATCGCCTGCTGCTACTACTTCTCGTTCTTTGGCCTCTCCACGGCCGACTCGCGCTGGCCTTCAGCTGCGGCGGCGGCTGTAGCGGCCACGGCGTGTGCGAGCAACTCACGGGTCGATGCTCATGCTTCCCGGGCTACGGCGGAGTCACCTGCGTCTCTCGTCTGTGTCCTACCGGCGCTGCTTGGGTGGATCGCGCCTTCGCCGTCGACAAGGCGCACGCTCCGGCAGAATGCTCCGCCATGGGGCGTTGCGACCGCGCCACAGGGCTTTGCGCCTGCGAAGCCGGCTTCGAAGGCATCGCATGCGAGCGTCTGGCGTGTCCAGCTTCGTGCTCAGGCAATGGCCGCTGCGTGAGCATGCGCGAGGCCGCGGCGCTGCAAGACGACCGCAACTTCTTCGTGAGCACGACGTACGCGCTCTGGGACGCCGACAAGAGCGTGGGCTGTCAATGCGACCCAGGCTTCACCGGATTCGACTGCTCCTTGCGCGAATGCCCCACAGGCGACGACCCGCTCACCACCGGCCAAAGCAACGAAGTGCAGCTGTTGACGTGCGCTTGCAGCAGCTGCACGGGCTCCTTCGCGCTGTCGTTTCGTGGACGCGTGACCAGCAACCTCGTCGGGTCATCGGCCACGCCGTCAGACCTCAAGACGGCGCTCGAGGCGTTGGACAACGTGTACGGCGTGACAGTCACGGTGGACTCAGGCGGGGTGCTCTGCTCAAGCAGCAACCCCGTGACGTCCATCACGTTCACGAACAACCCCGGGGACCTGCCGCTGCTCAAGGTCTTCAGCGGCGGGTCAACTGGACTCACTGTCACCATGAGCAGTAGTGCGGACGGCACACGCGAGAACGTCTACTGCTCCAACCACGGCACATGCGACTTCAGTACCGGCCTGTGTCGTTGTGCCTCGGGTTTTGCCAGTAGCGATGGCGCCGGGGCCATCGGCAACCTCGGAGACTGCGGCTACCAGCAGTCGGCAGCCATCTGTCCATCCACGTTCAGCAACGGACCGTGCGATGGCAAAGGAACTTGCAGTGGAGGCGCTTGCACCTGCAACGTGCCGGGCTATACTGGCTACGATTGTACGCTACGTCAGTGTCCGAAGGGAGCCGCCTGGTTCGACGGCGCCTCAGCCCCCAACACGGCGCATGCGTTGGCCCAGTGCTCCAACAAAGGGTCGTGCAATACAGCCACGGGGGTCTGCTCGTGCCTCCCGCCGTTCACCGGCGCAGCCTGCGACATGCTACGATGTCCCGTGGGCACCGTGACCGCGATCGGCGCGACTTGCAGTGGCCGCGGCACGTGCAAAACAATCCAGCAGCTCTCGTTCGAGGCCACAGACACCCAGGGGAACCCGCTGGGCGTGACGTACGGCGCGACGCCCAACACTCTCGCCGTCTGGGACGCCACGAAGATCCAAGGCTGCGACTGCATGACCAACGACTACTTCGGCCCTTTCGAGAACGCCTTCGGCGACTTCGGGGCCTACGACTGCTCTATGCGCGCATGTCCGCGTGGCGCCGACCCGTTTGAAACCGGAAAGCTGAATGAAAAGCAGACGCTTATTTGTACAGCAAATGGCGGCGAGTTCACGCTCACCTTCCGTGGAGAGACGACGGCGGTGATCCCCTATAATGCTGGGGCCACACAGGTCCAGACAACGCTCGAGGCCCTCGACAGCGTCAGGACCGCCTTGGTTTCCTTCGGGACAGGCTCCGTTGTGTGCAACACGTCCCCCGTCAGTAAGTAGCTCGTCACCTCCTCTCTTGCTAGACTCAGACTGTTAACACTGTGTGTGTGTGTGGACTACAGCGACGACTGTCGAGCTCACGTTCATGCAAGGGGACTTGCCGCCTCTAAGCCGCGACATCTCGATGCTCACGCTCACATCTTCTACGGCCTCGCTCGTGATCGGTGAGCTGCAGAAAGGCACCAAGGCCAACATCGAGTGCTCAGCGCGTGGCACTTGCGGTATGTTCGTGGTCTTGGCCCGTTTGATGCTGCTTTTGTTTCCTGCTGCTGACCGTTAGACTGACTGCGTCGGTGACATGGTGATAGACCGCACGACGGGCGTGTGCTCTTGCTACGCGTACTTCCTGAGCTCGGACGGCGCCGGCAACTTGGGCCGCCGCGGCGACTGCGGCTACGTGTCGCCCTACCCGACCGTTGCGCTCTCCTGATCTGATAGTAAGGAGGAGAAACTGAGAGTTGCCTTAAACCGAGCAAAGCTAGTCGGGTCTGGACTGGAGTCTAAACAGAGCAGACCGCAAGAACACACACTGTCTCCCTCCAGCTCAGTTCGGGGACTGCCGCGTCCAAACACTGGTTTCCTTCCTCCTACAAATGCAGGCCCAGCAGGCCACTCATTCGCCCGATGCCTCGTCCCGTAATTCTCCGTGCCCAACGGTCTGGTCCTTTCTCCCATACTCATCCAACATCATTCACCCTCACTCACAACGAGATGCATGCCAACACTCAGCAGCGAGACGACTACGCCTCGGAATCTGGCAAGCCACTGATCTCCCGCATCAAGCGCCGCTGGTTCTACCCCGTTTAAGCACAACACAACAGCAGCCACGTAAGTAAGCAATGCATACGACCACCAGTAGAGCAGGCGAGCATACCTCCGTCGTGATCAGTTGCGCCAAGTCCTCGCGGCCCGCAGCCCTCGCTACTTCAGCCGCCGCGTTTCCCGATGCGTCCTGCTTGAAAATGTTCACGCCCGCAGCCAGGAGCCTTTCCACTATCGACGTCTCCCCATTCCTCGCCGCGACGCTCAGCGCCGTGTTGCCTTCCTCGTCCAGAGCGGAATCAGCAGCGAACTCCAGTAGAAGCTTCAGCATGTCGTAGTCATATTCGTGAGCGGCCAAGTACAGCGCCTCGGCCTTGGATTCGCTGTCCGCGCCATTCTGCAGCAGCAGCTCCGCCACCGGCTCGCAGCCACAGCTCACTGCCATTTCGAGCACGGATTCTGACGAGCCACCGCGATCGTTCACATCGGCGTCAGCTTCCAGTATCAGGAAACGGCACGCCGCCTCGGCATGGTCGTCGTAGTCGGTCAGTTCTTGCATCGTTTCGTCGCCTGCGCTCGTGCTCGGGTCCGAGGAAGACGACGCAAAATCGGGGTCAATGGCATACGCAAGGAGAGTCGATCCACCTAAGTCTTCTTGGGCCGATCCCAGTCGCTGTAGCATCTCCCGGCCGCTCGGCCCTTGCAAAACCGAGCGCAAATGCTGCAGCAAGCGCTTGGGACCACCCTCTTTCGCTGTGAGGAAGACCTGCCGCTTAATGGAGTCGAAGTCCGGCGTTTCTTTTCTTTTTTCTTCCAGCGTCGCTGCGGTGATTAGCTGCCCGTTCACATTGGTCATCGTAACGCGCATAGACCCAGACTCTTTAACCGCTGGCGGTGCCACCGCCATGGCTGCCACCCCCGTCGCTAGGGAGGCTGCAAAACGTGCAGAGACAGCAGCCACCGCCTCAGCTCCAGAGGGAGAGCTGCCGTCCATGCTGATTTGTGTGCGAACTGGAAAAAGCGGAAATGAAACCAGGCTGTTGACGTTGACGGGATTGCCAGTCGAGCAGAAGGAAAGAGACGCTAAGGTCCCAAGCCATCAGGGCGGAAAGAGACGCTGCCAGTGCCATCACTCCGCCACTCGCAATTGAAGAGAGAAACGCTGCGCGGCAAGTCAGTTGCACGATCTGGCCGTCTCCAGCATGGCTGCACATTCTCACATGGCGAATGCTGCTGCTGCGTGACTGCATCGATGCGATGACGGACCGCGCAACGGGCGTGTGCTCTTGCTGTGGCGCAGGCAACCGCGGCCCTACCCAGCTCCTGCGCCAACCATTCATCTGATACCGAAGGGGAACTTCAACGTAGGCAGCCATTTCTAACGTTTCTAAACGAGAGGCTCCAGCCCGGCTTTAGATGCGCATCCACCCATGGAATACGGTCTCGGAAGCTCACATCACACCATTGGGAGGATGCCAACTGGCTCGAAGATTCCTTCCCTGTCTGTCGAGCCCAACGCTATGCATGGTACAGGCTCCAACCTCCGACTGGCCTCCGCGAAAAGCATGTCCGGATACCAGCAGCATACTGGAGAGTGCCAAATGACGCGTCTCCCTCCGCGCACGGCCGATGGGGCTGCGAGTCTCCGCCAAACTCCACCCAACTGGCATTCAGGAATGCACCGAAATGAGGTGGCGAGTGCTCGAACGAAGGAACGAGCCGCCCCTCCTCTCCATGTCAGTACACTACTGCAACTCTAGCAGACTTGCTTCGATTTTTTTAGTGTCTCCATTTGATTGGCTGACACGAAGCGATCTGCTTGAAAGACAGGTATACGTGTGTATACTTCATTTCACTTACCCCCATCCCTGCTCACGGAAGGCGTATAATGTCCGGATAATTCGTCGCCGTACCGGAACCGGTGCATGTGCATGTATCAGCCATCAAGCCGCCAAAAAACACCTACCCGCGCCCTCCCTTCCCCTCTCTCACCTTCCCCTCGCCGTTCGCTACTTCACTGTCGCTGATTCCACTGGTGCAGATGTTACTTCAGCCGCCGCCGCTGCTCACCAAGCCTCTCCCTGCGGAACCCACTTCACCTGCCACATCTTATCATCCTCATCTCCCATATCGAGTCTTTTGCTGCTCTCCACACCTCTCATATCACATACCCTTGCGAAATCGCATGTTCGATTGCACATTTCCTTTCACCCCATGGCCTTCCTCCGCTGTTCTTGCCGCCGTGCGGAAAAGACAAGAAGGCTCCACTCCACGCAGCCAAGGACGCGTGCGCCTCCCGTGCTCTGCTCTCGCCCACTCCGCGGCGAAGGACAGCGCCGCGCCCCCGACGACTCGATAGCAGCCACGGAGGCGCGTCCATGCCGACGGCCGCTGCGCGTCATGGCCACATACGTAGATGACGCGCCTCCGCCCAAGCGGCGGAGTCCGCGCAAGAGCAAGAAGCGCTCACCGCCGCCGCTGTTCGCGCTGGACTCGGCTTCCAGCAGCGAGTTCCCCACAGGTTCGTCGTCCGCCTCGTCCGTGGTGGGGCCGCTGGCCTTCGAGTTCCTGGGCGGCGCCTCCAGCAGCAGCGCTGGCTTCGACCAGAGCACCAACAGCAACGCCAGCACGGCCAGCCAGATGACCAGCACCAGCAGCACGAGCGCCGGCAGCTCCAGTCGCGGCGTACGCTGGTGGAAGCGTGTGGCGGCCATGCGTCCCACGCGTCGACGATCCGGCAGCGACGACGCCAAGGAGCGCTCGAGTCTGGACCAGGAGCTGTACGTGCGCAGCATCCTCGAGTCCTACGCGTCGTCGCTGTCGTCCAACCGCTACTCGGCTGCGGCTCAGTTCTCGGCGGACGGTAGTAGTAGCAACAGCGATGGGAGCAAGCCAAGCAGCGGCAGTCACGGCTTCCGCGCTGAGAAGCTGCGCGACGGCGACGTGGCAGAAGCAGCAGGCGGCGGGAGGGCTCGAAGAAAGGACGATGACGCGCTGTACGTGGCTCACTCGACGCCAAACGGCGCGTACGAGGCCGACGTGGAAGCGGGCGAGCGTCGCGTGGACGTGGATCGTCACCATCTCACGGCCGGCGTGCCTGGACTCAGCAGCGGGTCAAGCGGAGGTCGCGAGCGAGAGGACGAGGAGAATCCGTTCGGCGTCAGCTCCGTGAGCGACGAAGACGACCGGAATCGGCGCCGACTGCAGCGCCGCATCAAAATCGAAGCCATGCGCTCCAAACTGCTGGAGAAGAACCAGCATCGCGCACGTGCGCGCAAGAAGATGTGCATCTTCATCGCCTGCATCGCCGTCACCCTCACCGCTTTCGTGGTGGCCGCTGTGCTGATCGCTCGTGTGGGCGTGGAGATCCAGAATGACAGCATCGAGAGCAACTCCAACAGCACCAGTAGCAGTAGCAGCAGTGGGAGCAGATTCGTGGCTTCCTCGGGGTTATCCGGCTCAGGTTCCGCCGCAGATCTCAACTCAGCGTCGTCCAGCTCCAGTGCCAAACAACCGACAGAGTCGTCGACCGTCTCCTCATTCTCAGGAACGGACGACGACAGCAGCGAGTCCAGTACGGGCAGCTCCATATCCACCGACATGTACACGTACGTGCACTGTATCCTCATGGTGATCTCACTGTGGATGTCGCTGGTGGTGGTGATCATGCACGTGACGTTCCGGAGCTTCCGCACCTACTCGCACCCGTTCGTGCTGGAGCTGAGCTGCGTACAGTGCGGTTACTGGATCACGTCGCTGCTTCGCGTGGTGTTCGAGACGTCCAGCCTGGCCGACATGGCCTACCTCTTCTTCTGCATGGCCGAGTGCTTCTTCAACTTCGCGCAGATCTCCTTCACGTGCGCCATCGCCTTCAATATGTACCGCTCTGTCGTGTCCTACGCCGACGTGCTCATGGACTCGCAGAGCGCCAAGCAGCGCTACCGTTCCTACACCATCAACGTGCTCCTGTTGTCACTGCTGGCGGCGGTCACGCTGGCGCTGGTGGGCTATCGCTCCGGAGACGCTGACGATGACTCGGCCTCCTCATCGTCCTCGGCCACCGAGGACGAGATCTTAGACGCCGAGACGTTCAGCCCGTGTCTGTACCCGACGTGTCGCCTCATTCTGTACGTGTACTACCCACTGCTGGCCTTTGGCTTTAACTTCATCTTCTACGTGCGCTTCAAACGCACCATCGGCGAGTCGTACCCCACGTCCGCGACGGGCCGACTGAACAAGGTGGCGCGGTCGTACCTGCTGGTGTTCTTCGTGTGCTGGGGCAGTCTCATCATCCTCACGGCGCTCAAGGTGGCCGACTCGTCCAACGTGCCGGCCAGCGCGTCCTTCGTCATGCAGTCCATCTTCGACGTGCTGGGTGTATGCACGGCCGTGATCACCTTCACGAACTTCCATCGCTGCCGCAAGGCCTTCGACTTCGGGCTGTCGCTCAAGGCCATCGACCCCAGCAGCATCGAGTTCGACGACCCGGTGAACATTGTGGGGGAAG
>MBAC02006868.1:0-10948 GCA_001712635.2 Nothophytophthora sp. Chile5
TATACAAATCACCATCAGTCGATAGAAATGAGCAATACTGTCACTTTCGTAGACACGTCCATACCACTGCATGGCATTATCGAAAACGCAAAATCCACGAAAAACGCGCTGAAAAAAGCGGAAAGTATTGCGTTGAATTAATTTTGTACCCGTTTACACACGGGGTCCTCCGTCAATCAATATTGTACCGTTTTACTTCAAGTTGGCCACATACAGGCATTTAAACCGGTATGTCAGTAAGTACGCCTACTCCACCGCTGCGCACTTAAGATCGCGACCTCCTCCCCCATTGCTTTCCGGCGCGCAATTGAATCACCCGTCCGTCCTGCCCGCTGTCTCCCCTTCCTGCGTCCGCCATGGCCTCGAACGACGTGGACTTCCGCGCGCTGTACCAGAGCTCGCTGAAGCTGACGACGGCGATCGAGGAGCTGGGCATCCCGCACCTGGAGAAGCGGCTGGAGCAGCTGGACGATGCGTCGCGCACTCAGCAGCAAACCGCCGCGTCCTCGGCCGGCGGGAGGAAGCGCTCGGCGGCGGCGAGTGCGGACAAGGCCAACTTCCTGCTTGCGGCCAAGGGCATCGACGCCGAGAAGTTGTCGAAGGAGCTGCAGGCCTTCGACATCGCACCCGAGTTCGAGCCGGAGACGCCGCTGGGCGAGACGGACTTGGACGGATATCTGGCCCACCACCACGAGATGATCGTGCTCACGGCCATCGAGGACGTGAACCGCCGCACGATGGAGGCCACGCACGACCGTATGAACCGCGCCATGATCGACGATTTCGAAGGCGCCAAGCAGCGGCTGCTGGAGGATCTGGGCGGCGCCAAGCAGCTCGGTATTCGCAACTACCCGCGCGTATTGGAGTCGGAAGAGGCTGCGGGTAACATCTTCTCTTCGTCGGCACGCGCAAAGCGGGAGGCGCTAGCGCCAGCTTCGGGTCTGGGACTCAGTGGCGCCGCGTTCGCTGGCCAGCCGCGCTTCCAGGCGTCCACAGGCTCCGGGTTCTACGCTTCGACGGGGGGGCCGGCGCCGCTGCTCATGTCCCAGCTTCACGTGGAGAACGCCATGACTGAGGAGATGAAGCAGTACTACGCCGTGGTCAAGGAGCTCAACAGCAGCCGCGTGCCCAACGTGCGGAGCCAGTTCCAGTTGGCGCGCCACTTCCAGCGCGTGTGCCAAGAGAACGTGTCCGTCTCCGTGACTGGCGCCAAGTGGGAGGCCGTGCTCAAGTGTTGGCAGCTCGTGAGTGACATGCTGGTCGGTGGTGACGCCGCCAAGTCCAGTGCGCCGCAGCTGGCGGAGCGTGAGTTCACCGCGGCAAGAGAAGGAGGTGACGAGGCACAACACAAGCTGCTGCAATACCGTTTCGCCTTCGGCGCGCGTGTGTTCCTGGAGAACCAGTTCCGCGGCTTCGTGCAGCAGACGGTGCAGAAGAACAACCTGGCCACAGGTGGCGTCCCGGACCTGGTGTCCACCATCCGCGCCTTTGTGCGCTACCTGCAGAGCTCGCGGTATGCCGCGAACGGCAGTGGCAGCAGCACCGAGGTGAACGTGAACATCTGGTCCACCGTGTACTACTGTCTCCGATGCGGTGGCGACCAGGAAGCCGTGGATCTCGTGACCAGTGCGGCACGCGTCGGTGGCGACTCTCCCATTGATGCCGACGTGCTTTGCGCGCTGCGGTACCGTGCGCACCAGAAGAAACTGTACGCCGATCGTGACGCCACGCCGTTGAACGCGTTCTCCAGACAGTTCCCGTCGGAGTACGAGCGGCTGGTGGACCGCTACCACCGCTTGACGAGCGCCTCGATCGACGCCGTCTCGGTCGTGAACCATTACGAGCGCTGTGTGGTGAACCTGCTTTGCTTCGGCAACGCCAACGCCAGCGAATCCCGCATCCTGACCACGGTGGAGGACTATCTGTGGCAGCGCCTGTGCTTCATCCAGCGCGTAGCAGCCACCAGCTCGGCGCCGGACAGCGCGTACACGATCACGCGTTTGGCTAAGAGCATCCAGAAGTTCGGGCCGGCGCACTTTGAAGGCGCGTCCCAGCCTGGCGGCGGGAACTTCTCGGCGTTCCTGTACTTTGAGATCTTGCTCGTCACGCAAGAGTTCGAGAAGGCGATCAAGTACCTGGCGTCCAAGGGCTTCCTGCTGGAAGCCGTGCACTTTGCCATCGCGCTGAACCACTACGGGTTGCTGGAGTGCACGTCGTTCTCGATGGGAGAGGAGGACGAGACGACGGTGGACATGGTTCGTCTCATCCGCCAGTACATCCACGGGTTCCAGCGCGCCAACGCGAGCGAGGCGGCGGACTACGTGGCCTGCATCTCGGAGCTGACGGCGAAGAAGGAGCTGCTCGCCGAGCTGCTCCTGGAGACGCGGAAGTTCGACGTGCTGGCCGGCTTCACGAACAACACGGACGGCTCACGCACGCGAGGTCTGTACGACCACTTGCTGAAGGACGAGTCCGAGGACGACGTCAAGGAGCTGATCCTGGCGGCCGCGCGCAAGGCCGAGATCCGCGGCCGTCCGCACGACGCGTTCGCGCTGCTGAAGAGCGCCGGCGACATCGAGGGCGTGATTGCGTTGCTCAACACGCAGCTGAGCTCGACGCTGGCGGCCACGCGGCCCGAGCGCGAGGAGTGGTTCCGCCAGGCCAAGGAGTTCGCCGAGAAGTGGATGCGCTTCCCGTGGGTGCAAGCCATCGCCAACCGCCACGCGCGCACGGCCGCCATCGCCTTCCAGACGCTGCTGAACGTCAGTATCTTCCTCGACATCTTCGAGAAGCAGCAGTACGAGGACGCCATCGCGTTCGTGGACGAGCTGGAGCTCGTGCCCACGCAGGACTCGAGCAATCTGGCGCTCTGCGTGGACCGCTTCCTCGCCTTCGACGAGAGCGTGCGGCAGAACTTCCACATCCTGCTGCTCGGGTACATGGAGTGTCTCGTGCGCGACGCCGACCGCCTCAAGACGCAGGTGTCGGGCGAGGTGCGGCGTCTCGGCGTCGGCGCCTTGCGCGAGAAGGCCGAGCTGCTGGTCACGTTCGCCGGAATGATCAAGTTCCGCCTGCCGTCGGGCACCAACGAGCGGCTCAACCGCATGGAAGCCATGATCTTCTAGAGCAGCAGGCGGTGGTTGCGTCCAGAGGGAAGGCAGAGAGGCACGCAGCAAGCAGCAGACAAGCAACAACGCGGTGGGTGGTGTGGCTAACAGACTTGCTCTTGTACTTGCCGTTCTTCCAGCTCCAACTAGCTGCAGCTGCAGCTCTCGGCTTCGACCTACTTCCTACTCTACCTTCTCGTTCAATAAATCTTGCATGATGCGCTATTCTTCATGTCTTGGACTACACTTCCATCCGTCTTCAAGCGGTGGGGGCTCGTAGCTGCTCACAGCTGTGGCTGTCGTGGGGAGAACAGCAGTCGGGAGGCGTTCGCCGAGAACTGGAACTTGCTAGTCGACGCTCTGGAGTAGAAGCCCGAGGCGCTGGACTGCGCGCCGGTCTGTTGGTCGCCGCGGGTGGTCACGAAGGCGAAGGACTTCCCCGCCGCGAGTGATGAAGTTGATGACGTCGCTGCCGAGCCGAAACAGTGCGTCGTCGTCGTGGAGTTGAGGCCGAAGCCGCCGAGTCGCGGTTTCTGCAGCGGCAACGCCTTCTCGGCGCTGCTTTCGCCGGCACGTGAGCGCTTAATCGCCGTCTTTCTTGGCGTGCGGATGCGCGTCGACCGCGTGAAGTGGCTCACATATGTCGAGGAAGGAGCGGGCAGAGCGCTCGTGAACGTTGACGCGTTGCTTGGCGCTCCAAATGCGGTGGAGGAGAAGGCAGAAGACGTGAAAGACCGTCGAGCCGTGGACGCCGTCGACTGCTGTGTACCAAAGCTACTGTGGGTTGTGAACGAAGAGGAGGCCGGCGCGTCACCGACAGCAACGCGTCTCGACGAGACAGCAACGGGGTATGCCGCGGGTCGTAGGAGATCCAGCTCCGAGTCCTGGAGCTCCTCGCTGCTGCCGAACTCGTCGAAGAAAATGTCCTCCGCCACGAGCTGCGACGCCTTCTCAATCCGCTGACGCAGCTTCGTGCGTGGCGTCTTGGCGGGCGTCGCCGGAGCTGCAGGCATTGCCAGCGCCCGCTTCGCACGGCGGCCGTTCCCGCCAGGCCCGAAGCTCTGGTGGATGTACGCGCGTGCTCGTCGCAGTCGCTCCTCGCCGCTGGCGTCCATGGGCGACATCATCATGAGCGTGCCGTCTCCCATAGTGCGCTGCTGTCTGTGGTGCTGTCGAGCTGGAGGGGGAGGGAGAGCGAGCGCTACAGGTGCGGCCGTCGGCTTGGAGAATGAGAGCAAAGCCTGGGGGGAATCGATCGGTCCTTCCGCCGCGATATGGGAGAACCCGCCTTTCTTTTTCAAATTTCAAACGTTTGAATGGGGAGTTTGTATGGGAGTTTGTAAGGAGCCAATTCGAAAATACCGGTATCGTGTCGGTTTTTCCACTTGAAAGTGGGCGGGCAGTTGTTGGTGGGATTTCCAAATCGCACTTAGTATTGGTGACATTTTCCAGATGAGACGAGAAGCTTAAGTTCGCATTCCGAGCAGCTTCAACGGCAACTGCCACATGATGGAATGATGCGAAGGCTCCGTGGCTCATTCTGCCAAGCGAAGGCAAGAGACCGAGCCGGGATGAACGGGAAGCAGGCGGACGCCGTGCTGTCGGATCTGCTGATGAAGTGTGACGAGCAGGGCGTCGAGCTGCCCGCGGTGAGCAGAACCAAAGCAACGCTAGCGGGGCCGTTCGACCTCTTCCCCTGCTTTATTGACGCTTTCTCTGCTGAAATGTGACCGTGCAGAGCCCGTGGGAAGCTCTGAAGGAGGCGATCGCGGCGCTTCGGGGCGCCGTGGGCCACGAGATGGGACGCTCACAAATGCAGAAGGCGCTGGAGCAGTTGAAGGCGAAGTTTGAGGTCAAGATCGACGATCCCGAGGCCTCAGCTTCGCATGCACCGCGTCTGGTGCGTCGCCAGAAGCGCATGCTGATGCAGGACCTCCCCAAGTGTCGCGGCAACGGCAGTGCCAGTGGCAGCTCCGGTGACGAAGATTTCATCCGTCGACCGGCCGCGCTTGACGCCATGAGCCCCAAGATGAGCAGCAAGAAGCAGCGGTACGCGAAGAAGAGCCGCATCCAGGAGCAGGTGGAGGCCACGCCGGCTACCCACGAGGCCAACCAGTCGCTGGTGGACCTGCTCGTGCAGCTCGGCGACTTCGAGATGCACCACGGCCACACGCAGCGCGGGCTATCCCGCATCCGCGCCGCCAAGCAGATCCGTGACAGCAAGGAGGTCATCACCTCGGGCGCGCAGGCGCGGCGACTGGACCGCGTGGGTCCATCTGTGGCCGCCAAGGTGGACCAGTTGCTGAACGAAGGCCTCGAGAAAGCTCTGCGTGAGTACTCGGAGGAGGACACGAGTTGAGTTGAACAGGCAGTGGATGGAATCGGAGAGGGCGCTGGCAGTGACGTGAGTTTTGCATGACGGTGTGAGCAAGGAAGTCAAAGCAAGCAGGGCCATAAGGGAGGCAAGCACACGGAAGCATTCGGAAACGGCACTGCCGTTGGGTTCGTGTGCTTTCTAGTTCGATGACTTCATGTTCCTATGTGACAGTTGGGCGACGAAGGTGAAGCTTCTCCGCGACGTCCCAGACCGAAGAAGTCCCAGCGAAAACCCGTTGCCGAGGTAGGACGGTTTACCACTTCTTGGCTTGAGAAGTGTTGGCAGCTAGAAGAGTGCTTGCTTTGGGATTCGAGCCATGAATCGCCGCCAAGCGCTGCGTTCGCTCGCTGATCTCATCGCGAGGTGTGACGCCGCGCATATCCAACTGTCCAAGGTCCGCGCTCGAGTGATTGCAATTCGTGGTGGCCCTTTCTCCCAATCTGATCTTGTGCATATATGTGTCTTGCTGTAACTTGACTCCGTAGGACCCGCTGGAGGCTCGCGCTCAAGCCGTGGACGCCATTCTGGACTCGCTAAAGGGCGGAAAGGTTCGAATTGCCTTCTGAGCTTGCTTTGCGTTGCTGCTGGCTCATTTCTTGCCTTGATGTGGGTCGTTTCTCCTGCTTGCAGGTCGATCTGGACGCGGCAAAGCAGCAACTCGAGCAAAACTTCGACATTGAGCCGGCGTGGAAGCAGCATCTCGAGGAGGAGGAAGCCAAGCATGAACGCCGTCGCTTGGCTCACTACAAGAAGGTGCTCACTCGCGGGAGAAACGTCGCCGCGGACGCTCAGGGTGCGGCGGGACTTGAACTGGCTTCGGAAGCGTCCGCTAAGGGCGATCCGTCGTCAAAGGAGGAGGCTATGGAGTCCGCCCAAGAAGCTCCAGCAGCTGGCAACGGTCAAGCCGAAGAGCAGAGCCCTGCGGATGGGACCAAGCGCCCAGCTATTATCCAAGACGAACCCAGTGAAGCTCTCGAAGCCGCCGACTCGACGAAGCTTCAACAGAAAGACACTGAAGCGAAGACGCGACCGACGGTGGGACTGAAAGTCGCGAAGAAGGCGAAGAACGCTCGGAACCTGATCGTGGGCGCGGTGTCCGAAGGCGCCGAGGAGAAGCAGCCACCCAGTAGGGCGAGGTCAACGGCTCACAAAGGCGATCCGATGTCTTCGGGGAGCGAGGATTATGGCTACGGCGAAGAGATCATCGATCTGCTGCAAGACGACGACGACGATGAAGGTGATGATGACTTGGGGAGCGATGAGGAATTCACCTTGTGAGTCGTCGGAGCCAATAAATCCCAGGCGATCACGAAGTCATTGGGGCGGTGAGAGCATCAGAAGGCGAGATCGCGCCGTCTTCTAATTCGCCGGACTCGACGGATGAGGTGGATCGAGCGAGCAGATGCTGGCGGTAGTTGACATGAGTTTCTCTCTATGTAAAAGAGATGGCAGTAGAGAGAAGAGAAGAAGAGAGTGTGAAAGACGGTAGGAGCGGAGGATTCTCAGGAGCTCAATGCAGGAATACTACGTACAATCGGCAGGAGCTCTCCAGATTCCACGGAACTCGCGAGGTCGTCGACGTTGGTCTCGCTTCGCATAGTGCTTACAGTCGCATTCTTGTGACGGAGGTAATTCTTCTTGTTCTCGCCGTAGAGTTCGCCATCACTGAGCTCTTCGCGGGTCAGTTCGCCCTCGGAAAGCTCCGCACTACCGATGGAATCACGAACACTACTTCCGGAGCCACTTGTAGCATTCCGCAGTCGTCTCTGTCGTCGTCGGCGGCGTCGACGGAAGACACCAGCGTGAAGCTGTTGGCGACTGATCTCCCGCTCGATCCCATAGTCGTGACTTTCTGAGATCGAGCCGAAATCACTGCTACTCATTGAGAAGCTCCTTTTGCTTGTCGGTCCCTCATTGCTGCTCTGATTGCTCCCGGAGTCGTCGAGGACCTTTTCAACTAAAGCCACCGGTTCCTTGGTAGGCATTAACAGTGGATAGTTGTCCTCGGAGTCACGATGAACTGGGGAGGAAACGCTTGGACTCTCATCTCCTGAAGAACAGCAATGCTCCTCTTCGCTCAGGTGCGTAGGTACACCACGCACATTGTCGTCCTTCGCCGCTTCACTAGCAAAGGCGCTCCTCTCCAGATCTGGGACCGATGCCCTTTCGCGAAATGACTGCACAGCCATCGCGCTTTGAGCCGCCCGCCTCTGCTGTCGTAGCTGTTGCAGCATTTGGATTGCACTCGAATTGTTGTACAGCCGTTCGGATTGAGCGACACGCTCTGGATCTCCAAATGCCACGTCCAATGCTCTTCCCAAATGTGTCGTCGGCAGCCGTTGCAACTCCTGGACATCCCCGATAGGCTGGATAACTTCAGTAGCCGATGGTGCGCTCTCTCCGTTATCAGCAGCTTGAACCGCTTTATCAGCGACCATGGCAATGCAATCGATCTGCAGCTCACTCGTATCAACCGCTTCGTCTGTCAACGCTACAGCTTCTCCAGTCGATGCCTCTGGACTCTCCTGGATGCTCTCCACTTCAGCAATTTCGGCAGGAATATCGAGAACACGAGCTTGTCGATCCTTCCAGATCTGTTGGACCAGCCCACTCACCTGCTCCTCCGTAAGTATATCCACCCAGCTATTGGGGTCTTCTGGCACTGAGTCGCCATCACAGGAGCTGTTGGCAGGACCACGAGCCATTTGCTCTTCGTAATACACCGCCGCTCGCCTCAATCCCGTGATGTCCTCCGAACCGTCATCTATGTGGGTGCTTTTCCTTTGCAAGTGCTCTCGGATCAACTGTTGAGCAATCTCGGCCACAGTCTGCAGGCATCATCACACAAGAAGCGCTGTTACGTGCATGATCAATCCTCTGTATCACAAAGAAAGCATCATTTCGTACCTGCCCGTCGACTGATTCCCGCCCAACCAGCGACTCCAAGCTCTTTCGGACGATGGAGCTCGCAGTTTCCTTGGCTTCACCGCGTACAGGTGTGCTCACGGCGTCTGCCAGTATCCTAGCAACCAGGAGATCGGGGATGGTCTTCAGCACCTTGTCCTCATATACCTCGGTCGCGTGGCTGTCGTTCGGGTCCTCCTCCACTTCGTAGCGTCGAATCTCGTGCTCGTTTTGTAAGGCAAAGACTGTTTTCACGTTCTTCTTCGATCTTGGTGGGCTTGAGTTCGTGAAGATTGGCAGGGAGGTTGACGGTAAAGACAACGATGGGAGGGTTTGTCGCTCTTTGCGTCGTGGTGGAGCCCTGACGCGCTCAATCCGTTGCTGTTGCTGGTCGTAGGCAGCGGTGATGAAGGCGACGAACTCCTTGTAGTTGATGACCTCTTTCAGCGGCATGTGTTGAGCGTGGCGACTGCGGACTTGTCCATTGCCTGGCGACGAATGGATGTGACGGAAGAACGAGACGATTTTGGCGGCTGGGATGGAGATTTGCAGACGATGCAGAGCCATACACGTCTCGATGCGGTTCACGTGGCCATCTCGATCAGCGTCCAGATCGCTAAACAGGCGCCGAAGCACATCCGCATTCAGTCGGTGTCTTCCTGGACCTCCCGTTGAAAGCGTGGGCTGTGCTCCAAATGACGCCACCGATGGCATGGTGCGGTATTCCGACAGCACTTGTCTGCCGATGGACGACGACGGGCGATCCTCTGTCGTGACCCCCATTCGACGAGGACTCTCGTATGCTTCGGAGGTAGAATCCAAGTCAATGGCACTTCCTTGTTGCTTCGTATGGCCGTTCTCATCTCGGTCGTTGGATACTTCGTCCACTGGTAGAATAAAACCCTGGCGTTGATGAATGGGTTTGGCTCGTGGCGGAGACACGGAGGGTGACTTGTTAGCTTCAAAATCACGAGGCAGTTCCGGTGGTGTCGGAGTACAATCCACCAGGCTTTCTTGCACCGTCGGAACCTCCACAAGCTCGATATCTGAGGCGTTCCTTGCTGCTGAGGCCTTCAAATTCACCGAAGAAGTACGAGCAATCTTCGGCTGGAGCTGGGCGGCTGGGCTTGGCACGTCGTTCTCCTTATCGTCACTGAGTGACGCTTCGGCGTGAAGACGCATCGCCAAAGCTCGTGCAGGTGTTCTACGCTTCTCATCATTGCTTTGAACCGCAGCACTAGGCCCCGTGCGTGGCGCTTCTTGCTTACGAACCGTGGCACGCACGTGATGCCGTGTCGGCTCCCTGCTTCCTCCTGCACCTCTGGACCCAGCGACTTCCACACGCTTCTCCATACGGTCAATACCCGCATCCCGGGCTTTGACTTCCACCTCCTTAACCTCACGACGAGCTAGGCGGTGTACTGAGGATGTCTTCGTGTACACCCGCTTCTTCTGGTGCCAGAACCGCTGCGCCGGCGGGTATTTCTGCAGCTCTCGGTCCACTCGCGCAATACGCCGTGCCACTTCCCACTCAACGCGGCGTCGATAGCGTCGATCTGTAGGCTGCTGAGCGATTTCCTCTATCGCTGTCGCCACG
This sequence comes from Nothophytophthora sp. Chile5, assembly GCA_001712635.2. Taxonomy (NCBI): domain Eukaryota; phylum Oomycota; class Peronosporomycetes; order Peronosporales; family Peronosporaceae; genus Nothophytophthora; species Nothophytophthora sp. Chile5. The sequence continues at coordinate 9,986 of MBAC02006868.1, forward strand.
TGTCCAGCTTCGTTTTCCTTCAGCTGATGGACCGTCAAGTGGCGGTCTCTATTAGTCGCCGTCGAGTCCCATCGGCGCCTCGTCGCGGCGCTGTTGAGCACCAGCGCGTTGCCCCTCCAGAGCAGCGGGAGGCTGCTGCGTAGCCGCGCCTGCAGCGCGTGGTTCCGCGCGCTCACCTCACTCAGAAGCGCGTAGTTGGCATCCAGACTCTCCATTGTCTGCTGTCTGCGGGCGACTGTTCTGAAAGATCGCCACTTCAACTTCGAGCGGGCGGCCAGTGTGAAACCGGTATGCGACTCGTTTTTCTGTCACCAATGGTGGTGCTTCTTTGGAGCTGCGGTACGGAACCGGTATTTTAATATCGTTGCGATAGCGACACGCAGCCAACCAAACCCCTATCTGGACAGAAGTCAAGGCCCAATAGAGGAAGCCAGCGATCAAAATAGGACCACTGCTCCCCTATTTCGAGTGCTGGTTTCAATCGCGACCCTATTTCGGTGCCGCCTCCTTTTTACGACCGGAACAGTACGCGCATTTGTTGGCGTGTCTGTGCGGCGCCACCGCCGCGCGCGGAAGGTCCATCCACCCACATCCTCCACCCAAGGCGGCTTTCCCACCCACAAAGCAGTGCGGACCTAAGCGGAGGCACCCCATCGGCCGCGCCGGCCCCCAAAATAACCGCCAGTTGCCAACGTCAGCGCCAAGCAGAACAAGGTCGGAGCCAGCCAGCCAGCATGATGAAGGCGTGCGCACTACGGAGGCGCCCGCGCTGCCGCCTGCCCCGCTTCGGTGGCGTCCGGCACGACAGCAGCCAGACGAGGCTGCCGCGGCTGGCCGACCTGGTGCTGATCCGCCACGGCGAGAGCGAGGGCAACGTGGCCCGCCAGCGCTCGTTGGCGGGCGACCACAGTCTGTTCGCGGGCGAGTTCAAGCACCGCCACAGCTCCAGCTGGCGCCTCACGG
>MBAC02006869.1:0-16122 GCA_001712635.2 Nothophytophthora sp. Chile5
GGGTTGCGTCTCGCTGTCACTCTTCGCTGTCACTCTTCACGAGGCCCGTCACGTCAATGGTCACTGTCCTCGGGCGTCCGTGCCCGCTTCCAGCCGCTTCTTGACCATGACGACGCCCACGCTTACTGTAGCTTCGATGAACAGACGAATGAGGCCAGATGCCTCCCCATGGAAGGCAGTCAGTAAGGTCATACGACACGCCACCACCTTCCCTTCTCTTTGCGACTTCCTTCGCGTTTGACTGGCTATCCACTTTCAGAGAGGACCCAGTAGCAATGGATGTCGTCCGGCGTCTGTTAATGACCACTTGGAGGATTGAGCGCGAGTCAACGGCGTAAGAGCTCGCTCGCCCCACACAGAAGGTGTTTGGCTCGAACTGGCCGATAAAATAGCCACTGCATCGCAGACGACGGCTCACCGCGACGTTCAGTCGTTGGAGCTTCCGCTGGAGACAAAAAGCTGGGAACTTTCCAGCGTTTTGCTTGCGCTACCACCCCACCCAACGTCCCCTCCAACAGCAAAACGGACTCCGCTCAGACACAAGTCGCGGAAGGCTTCGTTCGGTTATGTATAGATTCGGCAGCCATCAGAGCTTTCGGCAGGTCGCATCCCCACCACTTGAGCTCTTGCTGCCCCGCAGAGTCCGCTGACCCTTCAGAACATCCCAGCCACCTCCCGCAAGATCCCAGCCTTCCTCATGGTCAAGCGGTGGGTCGTCACCTTCGTCGTCTTCGCTATCGGCAGCGTAAGCGCCGCGAATCTCCGCGTGGATGACGCTGAGCTTCAGCTCCGTCAAGTCAGCGACTCGGACAGTTCATCTGGAGACGGCGACCTTCAGCTCCGTCAACTCCATGATCCGGACAGTTTAACTGCAGCTGACGAACCGCAGGATTCGGCCACTTTGACGGACGATTGGAGCACGTTGGACACGGCAGACAGCGCGTCAGAGTACAGCAGCGACGATGGGAGCGATCTTGGCAGCGAAGGAGAGGTCGACGACACCCCCGTGAAGCTGTGGGGCCAATGCGGCGGCTTGTATCACGTCGGAGGCACCGATTGCAGCGACGACGCCATCTGCACCTTCCTCAGCGACTCCATTTCCATCTGCTTCCCGGACTCCCGCGAGTCCGACCTGCCTCGAGTTGTTCGCCTCGAGAGTTAGGAATCTTTCCTTCGTGCTAATGCCAGCTTTGCGTGTCACTCAATTCGCCGTCTCCTTTTCCCGCCCTGCCAGGCTCAGAATAGCGACGAATGCGGCCGTTACCAACGATATCTTCACACCGAAGAAGCACGACCTTCTTCCACCCAGGCATCAAGCCACTTTCCGTTTTCCCTGCCAAGCCAGACCACCGTCATGAAGCTGAGCCTCGTCGTACGCTTCCTCGTCCTCGTCATGGCGGCGGTGACCGCTACTGCCAGTGTGGACAACTCTGGAAGCGCAGACGGCAATGACCTTCAGCTGGAGCCGGCAGTTGGTTCGACCAGCGACTTGGCCGACGCGTCGACAGCTGAAAGTGCCAGTGATGAAACTCCAGAGACCCCCGAGCCACTCCCACCCATTCCATCGAGCCAACCTGTCGTTGACGGCGTCAAGATGTTCGGACAGTGTGGCGGACTGTTCTACTCGGGCAGCTCCACGTGCGCAGACTCCGCCGCCTACTGCCAAGAGCTCAACAAGTACAACTCCATCTGCTCGCCAAAGTTGAACGAGTAACCTTTGCTGGGGAATTGAGTTGAGCTTTCCTTCGCATCATTCCGTCGCAGCCATATCTTGTGTCTCCATGCAGGCGCCCCACCGCCTCACGATCCAAAGTCGGCGGTGGCCAGTGCCCGGAATAGCAACGCACGCTCGTCCGTTACGGCTCCTCCCATCTTGGCCTCAGCTGTCAGTTGCGATCTTCCTCCCGCCCCCGCATCCCTATCAGCCAGCTCCATTCCTTCATCATGGTCAGCTTTCGCGTCGCCATTTACTTCGCTGTCGCCGCGATGGCAGCTCTCCATACCGTGACCGCCGCTGAGCCTCCCCAAGCGGACCAGTTCGACCGCATGCTCAACGAGCTGAGCGCCTCCGGTAGCGGATACACCGAGGACGCCGGAGTTCTGTCGGGCATCAGCGGCACTCCAATCCCCGCCGGCGCCATCCCCGCCAGCACGGACACCATTCAGGTCACAACCCGCCGCATCCTTACCGGCGGATCGGTCGTGTCGTCGCTTTGGGGGCGATGTGGCGGCGATCAGAACGCGCTATGCCGTGGCGACACATCCTGCATGGTGGTTAGCAGCAAGATGTCGCTGTGCTACCCTGCGTAGGCAGCAGCAGCGTTAAGGCACCTACCAGTGTGGCAACAACGCTTTCATTTCGTCCCTCCCTTCTCCTCCTACCTCGTGTCGATGAGCTCCAGCACCGGTTACTTCTTGAACAACAGCTTCCGGAAATCCTCGTTGGTCTTGGGCGTCACGTGTGCGGCCTTAGCCTCGTTGCTCTGGGCAGCTAGCTTCCTACGAAGAGCGCGAGGCATCAGACTGGTGGCTGAGCCGGAGAGCGCGAGTCGAGTCGATGGCTTCGAGTGCGGCGCGTTCCCTCCTGCCTCTTTGCCTGCTCCGCCTCGACCAGACGTAGCGGTGCCCTGTTTCTGCTTCTGTTGCTTCTCCTGCTGCTCCAGGATCTCTGCGATCGAAAATCGAGAGGGCTTGAGCGTCACTTGTTCACCTAAGATCCCTTGTAGCCCCGTCACGTTAACAAGACACTTGGCGATCTGCTCCGCCTCCGAAACTTCCACAAGCCCATAGTTCTTCAACTTCCCGTGCCGATCTTTCAGGATAGAAACGCGTGTGACTACCACAAACTCCCCAGCTGCTTGCACAGCATGTTGAAGCGCTTCCTGAAGCTGTTGCTCCGTGATCTGCTGCTTTGCCTTCACGCGGTTCAAGCCGCCAACGTACAACGTGACTGGATTGGTCTTCCACGAGCCATCTCGACCACTTGAAGCCGATGGTTTGCTGCTTGTTGCTGCTGAAGCGGATACTGGAGGCTTGGAGCGCTCCACGCGTAGCGGATGGCCGTGCAATAGACAGCCATTGAGTTTGAGTCCTTCCTCAACCCCCGCTTCGTCGGAAAACTGCACGTACGCCATGCCACGCGACTTGACACGAGCACCACGGGTCTTGACCACGAGACGCACATCTTTCAGACCGGCGACAGACTTGAACAGCGCTTCCACGTCCTCCTTGGTCGCTTCCTTGGCCACGTCGCACAGAAACAACGTGTGTTCGTTCGTCAAACTCTCGTGCACAAGCTTCTTCACGGGATCCTTCTTGGTCTCGGAGACTTGAGTCGTCATTGCGACTGCAGCTTCTTCGTTCTTCGGCTGGGCCCTGCTAGCCTCAAGCTTCACACGTTTAATTGGCTGACTCTCCTTCGACGCTTGGCCACTATTGCTCTTCCGCTTCTTGGCCGTCGTCTTCGTGGCTTCTCCAGCGTCTACCGGGGTGGTCGACGGCGCTGAAGAGGCAGAAGCGACCGTACTTAGCTTCACATGGCGCCCTCGAGCGAGGAGATAGCTAGGCAGGTCGCCGTTCTCACGCTCAAAGACGAGCGATGCCTCCGCTATGGCCAGAGGCGCGTCCTTGACCTTCTTCAACGCCGCCTCAAACACATTGACCCGCAGTTCAGCCACGGAGAACGCCTGGATCCGTTGACTGGATTCCAAGAACGTGAGCCACGTGGCAGCTTGGTCACCACTAGAGGACGTCAAGAGCAGGTCCCACACGGCTTTCCACTTGGCCAATTTGCCAGGGAAGCCAGGTAGGGATCGCCGCGCTACTGGTGGCATCTGAGCCCAATAGCACTTGGCTTGGTACTCAGTGAGTCGGATCTCAGCCTCAAAGAAGGCTGGGAACGTCGTGGCCATGAACTGTTTGCATTCCGAGAAGACCGTGCCTAGCAGAGCCTCCACCTCTTCGACTCGGTCCTCCAAACACTCTGCAAATCTCTCTCTGGCCGCTGTATGACGGCGAATCACATCGCACCAGGTCAATAACACACTCAAAAAGTGATACTGATCCATGACAGGCGGAGTTGAGCGGGCCAGTAGCTTCAAACGGACGAACTGGGAGATCTCGTCGGGCTTTTGCTGTCGTCGTTCCATCTCAATGAGCAGTTGAGTCCAGACGGAAGAGTCGAAGGACACGTTCCGAACTGCTCTTTGGGCGATTCTCAGCTTCCCATCGTCCTCTTCAGCCTCCAGATACGCCAAGTAGCTGGCCCAGAGCGTGGGGCTCAGACACATAGCAGCCACCGCACGTTCGTACAAACACGCCACCAGCTGCCGACTCTCCTTCGACGTACCGGCTTCAGTCTTACTGGCTGATAGCAACGGAGCTACTCGGTGTTTGACGAAGTTCAGGTACTCCAGCCACGATTGCTCGGAATTAGCGGCTTCCTGAGTCCCTTGTGCAGCGTTGAGTCGCGTCTCAAAGGCTCGCAGCTTCTTCATCAACGGGGTGAATAACTTGCTCTGTCTTTTGGACGCTTCTTCCAATGCTGAGCTTTTAACGGCCTTATCCAGCGTGTTGTAGGCGTCCCAAGCTCGGAACTCCGACATCACCAGGTCGTTCTGGTCCAAAGGGAGCTGCATTTGCTTGCAGAAGAGCTCCCGCACCGCTTGTTCCTTCAACAATGCTCGATTTGTTGCAGTTTTCGGCGTTGAATCGTCCTCCAAGTCGTCAAAACGCTCCATTGTGAGCTCGCGACAGAGCGCCCAGACCTCGTGACCCTGTGTGAAATGCAGTCCCACCGTCTTCTGCGCCTGATCCATCGCCTTTCCGAGGGTTTCGGCGTCTTCCGCATCTTTCAGCAGCCTTAGATACTGCAAGGTGAGCGGAACCGACCAATAATCACTGGATGCCAACTCGTACAGCTTCTTCATGGCCTCTAGAGTCTGGGAACCCTCCATACAGACGCTAGTATCGGCAATCCACTGCACATACATGGCCTCAGTAAGGGGGAAAGCCCGTTGGAAGCGCGTGAACACGTTGGCACGTAGAGCGTGGTACTGAAGAAGCCGCTTATCGGTCACTTCCGCGGGTTCTTCGTCGCTTGGAGACGGCCAATGCCACGTTAAATGCGCGATTGCGGCGGTGTAGAGCTCGTAATCGAAGATCAGAGGCGACTCAGAGGATACAGCGGGCTTTGCGGCATCTAAACAGCACGCTAGAACGCTCGAGACGCCGCTGGAAGGCGCAGGATTCACCGCAGAAGAAGGAGAAGCGGGATTTTCGGGGGCTTCGACGTCGGCTTCGTCCAGGACATCCACAGACACGACGGGGACGCGGGAAGCGGTAGGTGACAAGAGGGAGACGTCCTCCATGTCCTCGTCGCTTGAGAAGCCGGAGGACGAGCTGCCGGAAGCAGGAGACGCGGCGCTGCGAGCCATTCCTGCCGTCTGGCTTGGTGTGTTCAACTGGGGGTGGATGTTGAAAAGTGGGTGTATAAATTGTGAGGCGATCTAGGATAAAGTGTGACGGGATGATTTTTCGTACACAAAAACATGAGGGTACTTCCGGTACTAGTGCACTTTTGAAAGTCACTGTACTTACTGGGTACGCCGTACCCTTCTTGTTACACGTAACCGTCGGTGACGGACAGCGCCACTAAATCTCAGATCCTACGGGTACGCTCTCGTTGCCTGGCCACACCGCGATATCCGAGCCTGAACTGATTATTGACACAAGCTTCCCTCAAATCTCTACGTGTATGCTTTCCAGACATGCGCCAGTGGCCACACACAACGCCAGTAGTTGGGGAGTCAAGGTTAGGAAAATAGACACCTTGAATACCGTACCAGGTGCCAGATTAATGCCATAGTATCCGGAGGCAAATGTAACAGAATCCACACACTTGACTCTCCCCAACTTGTTGCCTCACTTCGCAACATCTCTTGTTTCCGCTTGGCTGCGCAGCACAAGGCAAGATTTCAAAGTGCCGATTTCCTAGCCATGTTATTTTTTTAATTGCTGGCGCGCCGTTTTGTCTGTCCCACAATCAGGCCGCGCAGCCCTCATGCGCGTTGTGAAAGAGCATACACGTCTTGAAGGACAGGTGCATCTCGTACCCGTTTAGATACGATAGAAAGAGAGCATTGAGCGCCTTAGGCGTGTATAATTATATGCGCGGCTATCCACATCATGTTTCATCAAGGATAATGGTCGAGAGCGATGACGTTGCTGAGGTGCTCGAGTCCGGGGCGGTGCTTGAGGAAGCGTGCTCGTGGTCGCCTATTGCACGCAACTTACCTCATATTCGCTGGCCGAAGCGTGTCTCTTTCTGTTTCCATTCTTGACTTAGGCATTAGTGCCCGTAAAACGAAGACATTTATCGCAAACAACTGGTATTGGAGAGCGGTTGGTATAATAATCCATTTTACTGCGTCGGCGTCCTGCACTCCAACCGTGACAAGTTTGTGCACCCGGGCAGTATCCATACAAATAAATCCTCGCTCGCAGAGGAATATGACCGCGATAGCTCTCGACAGAAGTCTTCACTCGCGTGTAACCAGCAGTTTTAGTCTGCTTGCCAGTCATTTTTAGCAATTGATCAACCTAAACAGTTTACACGATACACTTACCGGTACACAAACATGTACCAGTAACTATGGGGTACTTGACCAAAACCTGATGTTTTGCAAGGGATGGGGCGAGGGGTTCGACCTTGCCGCCTTTCGTTGCTCAAGTCAACCTGCATTCCCCCTATCCCTCGCTGGTGTGCGAGCGACGGGACTGTCGATTTCTTAAAGCGTAACCTCTTCTATATCAGTAGATTGACGCAACACTGCCTTCCAGAACGGGCGAACACTCTGCACAATCGAATGTACCACTGAGATGAGGTATTCGCGAATGGTCCCCCCTTCCTGCGCACAGTCGTACCGTCGTGTGGGAACGCCGCCCAATACATGAAGTCAGAACGTACCCTCGTCCCGTGTTCCTTTTCGAGCCTGTGCCGATCGGGAAGGAGAAGAAACAGTGGTCAGACGGCCAGTGCCCGCTCGTGGAGCGCGGCCATTTCCACTTCGGCCTTCAGTCCGATAGTACTCCAGCATTCACCCACGCACTTCCCTTGCGCCGCGTGCTTGTCGTATCGTTACGACACTCGAAGCACGCTCGGAAGGAACCGGGTCCGCTTGATTCGCTTCAGCTCCCTTTCCCTTCTGCATTTGCAGTCTTGAGAGGGACCGAAAGGAAGCCAAGCCAACGAGAAAAGAAACAGAACACGGAAACGCAAGACGACACGTCGGAAGCGCCATCTTCGCCATGCGCAGCGGATTTGCATGCGTAATCGCAGCGGCCTGCCTCGTGGCGGCGGCATCCGCCCAAGACGCCAGCGGCAGCGGCAACAGCTGGAGTGACGACGTCGTGGGCGTCGACGAAGTCGATCTGGACAGCGTCGATCTGGACAGCTCCTCGGTCTTCAGCACGCTCTCGGGGAACTCGCTGGCCTCCATCCCCATGGTGGTGAACGCGGTGGCGAGCACAGCGGCCGCTACGGTGGATACGGTGTCCGGCACGGCGGACGCAGTGGTGGCTACCGCCTCATCCGCAGTGGGCGCCACGGCGGACGCGGGGACGGAAGCAGCGGCCGCCACGGTGGAAACTGCCTCCTCCACTGTGGACGTTACGGTGGACTCAGTGACTGATGTGGCCGGCTCGGCAGTGGACGCGGTTGCAGATTCGGTGGGTTCGGCGGTTGTGGACGCGACTGTTGGCGCTGCGTCAGACATTGTGGACACGGCAGCCAGCACCGTTACGGATGTGACCAACAGCACAGCGGTGGCGGACGAAGCGGGCGTAGTGGCGGACGCGGTGGTGGATTCTGCGGCCTCGACAGTGGACGCTGCGGCGGACACGGCAACAGATGCAGTGGACGCCACGACGACCGCGGCAGCGGAAACTGTGGGCGCGGTGGTGGATACTACGGCCTCGACAGTGGACGCTGCGGCGGACACGGCAACAGATGCAGTGGACGCCACGACGACCGCGGCAGCGGAAACTGTGGGCGCGGTGGTGGATACTACGGCTTCGACGGTGGACGCTGCGGTGGACACGGCAACAGATGCAGTGGCCACTGCGGCCTCGACAGTGGCCACCACAGCGGACGCTACAGTGGATACTACAATTGATGTAGCGGACGCCGCGACTAGTGCTGTCACGGATGCGACGGCCAGCTTGACGACCGCTGCGCCTTCCACGACTACTGCGGTACCTTCCACGGCTAGCGCGTCGACCACGTCGACGTCCTCGGAAGAGACGGCGGCGGAGGCGAGCGACATCATTTCGAGCCTCGTGTCTTTGGTGGTCACCACATCGACCACTGACTCGAGTGCCACCGGCTCCAGCTCTGCGGGTTCCAGTACATCGAGTACGAGCCACGTTAGCACCTCGGCTGGCGATGCATCTGACGAGGTCGTGTCTGTGTTCGCCTCATCCTCCGCCTCGGCGGACGTGCCGGACGCGACGACCACAGCCCCAGACTCGTCCACTGCCAGCAGCAGCTCCAGCTCGGACGCAGGCGAGATCACCATCGACGACCACCAGTCGGGTGCGGGCGGGTCTTTCTCCATGTCGTCGTCGTCGAACGAAGATCCCGACGTTGGAGACCTACCCACGCCCAAGCCCAAGAAGTCGCTGCGTCCGACCACGTCGACACCCACCCCGTCGACGGCCGCTCCGACTGCTTCAGCCACCCCGACGGCGCAAGCCTCTGCATCGGCTTCATCGGCCTCGAGTGCCAGTAAAGCCGCCCAGGAGGCGCAGGCCAAGCGCGCCGAGGAGATCTCGGGCGGCGACGACACCAGCATTGTGACCATGGCGGCCGTGGTGGGCGTCATGGGCTGTGTGGCCGTTGTCGCCATCGCCGTGTACGTCAAGCGACGCGGCCAGGAGAACGCAACGGCCGGCCCTGATGGCGCGCGCATGTCGGCGACGGCAGCTGTGGGCGCCCGCGACTCGGAAGACAGCGTGTACAACGATCCGTTGGGCACGCGCTACTCTAGTATCGTCATGATCACGCCCAATGGCGATGGCGTGTGCATCCTCTAGCGGCCAGCAGACTGAGAGAGAACACACCAGAAGCACCATAGAAGCTGGGTTACTGCGTACTTCCGATGTGGCTTTGTTTATAGTTCACCTCCGAAATTTTGGGCCTTAATGAACGAGTTTGCCGAGTGCACTGACCTTTATTGGCGTCCTTCTTCTTCGTGTTGCTGCTGGTCTCCATCCTCAGGAGAAGGCAGCGCGAGCTGCACCACCACGGCGCCGCGGTCTTTGCGCATGTTGTCGAGTGGGTGAAAGGGCGTGAGCCCTACGGGGAAGGCGAGACGGTTGCAGAACGAGGTGGCAAATTCGTACAGCTCGGTGCTCGGGTCCTCGGCGTCACACACGAGGTACCACGTCTCGGCCACGAGCTTCACACGGAGCCCAAATGCCCAGATGGGTTCCTTGGACCCAGTCGGAAGCTCCAGATACGGCCCGACGTCCATGTGCACCTCGAGCGGGGCGGCACGGGCGGAAGCAGGGCGAAGCAGCACGCGATCCATCTCGTGGTTGCTCAGGAACTTGCCCAGCAGTTCGTACGCACTGCCGCCGGACTCGGTGCGGTTGCTGGCGTGCAGTACGGCCATAGCTACGGCCTGCAGCGCGTTGCTGACCGCCATGGGCGTTTGTTCCGGCGATTTGCCAACCTGCTGGGCCAGAACGTGCTCCAGCTCGTGCTGCAGGGCATCTACAACGGCGTCGTAGCCGCGCGTGCCTTCCACGCGCTCGCCATTGATCAGCAGCTCATCCCGTGCAATATCCTTTGCATCCTGGAAAATCTGAGCCTCCGTGAGCCGCGGGACGCGGCTGTCCGACCTCGTATCTTCGTTGGAGATGGCAAGGAGCTGCTGAAGGTAGAGCGGCAACGTCTTCGCGCTTTCCTCGGGCGTTTCTGCCGCGACAGAGTTCGCCGATGCCGCTTTCTCGACCCAAGTTGCCGGTAACGTCAGCTTCTGGTCTGGTAAACCGGCGAAAAGCTGCTCCAGCACATCCTGGAAAAGCGTGAGTCCGTCGCTCTCGTCATGCAGCGCTTGATGCAACACGCTCGTCAGTTCCTCTAGCTGCTGGCGCTCCGACGGCGCCAGCGTCATGCGCAGATGCTCGCGCTCCCCCCACTCACCCGCTGCCTCCCGCAGCTTCTCAGTTATAGCCGCTTGCGTCTCCAGCGTCTCGCTTTCCGCGCCGCTTAAGGCTTCAAAACTGACGCGCGCGGCCAGCAGATGCAGCCGCGTAACCTGCGCCAGCGCCTGCACTGTACGCAGCCGATCGCCGCTGGCGTGGAGATCCTGTGCTAGACCCGGTGCAGCCGCGAGCAGTGCCGCCTCGCCACCGTTAGAGGCGTCAGAGACCAACGGCACGCAAGAAGAAGGCAGCGTGCGCATTTCGCGCTCAAGCTCCGCCATGTCCCATGTCCACGTAGAGCAATCGCCGCTATCCGCCGTCGGTATCATTACATCCGGCGCCGTATCCTCTTGCTGGCCATGACGACCTGAAGGCGCAGGCGCAATCAAGGGAGCGCCGCCGCCTTCTTCCCACTCTTCCCAGGCTTCGTCAACCCCCATGAGTGATTGTCGTTTGTGTTTGGAAAATGCGGGTTTGAAAACCCGGATACCCTCCGTAAATGAAACCTCTTAAACAAAATATATTGTTGAAGTGCCATTTCTACTAAGAAGCATTTTCATTCAAGTTACCACAGTCATTTCTCTTCGCACCTCCACCAACGTATATATCACTTACGTCCCACGAATATCTACTGCCAGAGGGTTTCTTTTTGAGTTTGCGCGCATTTTCCGTCTTGAACCCCGCGCGCCATGCTGGGCTTCCAGTACGTTGTGGCCAAGTCGCGCGAGCTCTCGTCCAAGCTGGACCGCGAGCTGTCCCTCACCTCGTCGTCCACCCCTCCGCCCGCACCGCAACCGACCGAGCGTGCTCCATCCAGTGCGGGTTCCGCGGGCCCCAGTAGCGTTGTCAGCGCCGCACTGTCTCCGCGCAATGAAGGTCATGCGTTCTTGCGCGCGCAGCAACAGCAGAATGACCGTGTGTTGTCCGCGCACGACAAGCTCATGAGCAGGTAAATAAAGCGTCAATTCGCGCATTCCCGAGGCCCGAAGGCGCCAAACTGACAGTTTCCCGTGGCTTGGACCTAGTGGCGACGAGTTGGCGACGTCGCTGGCGAGCGCGAGGGCCACGTTGCAGGCGCAAGCAGCCAGCGAGCAGTTCCTGGTGCAGAACTTCCATCTGGTGTCTCGTGTGCGGCAGCAGCTTACGGGCGTACGCGCTCTGGTGCTCAAGCTGGCGGAGGACGCGGAGGATGTCGAGAACCTGCTGGCCCAGCGCTGCGAAGAGAGCGCGGCGCGCCAGAACGCGGAGTTCGCCGCTCGTCAGCAACAGGAGCTGGAGCGCTTCGAGGAGCGGATTGCACGGGAGTCGCAAGGCCGGAAGCGCGAGCTACTAGAGCTGCGGCGACAGACGCTGGCGAAGGCCTTCCAGAGCGATCTGAAGACGTACCAAGCGCTCGTGGCGCACCATGGCGATGCCGCAGCCACAGAAGCGGCCACCGCCGGACCCAGTGGACAAGGAGAGACGCTGGACTCGATCGATTTGGTGGTGGCCGCCGATGCTGACCAATTGGCGGCGTTCTACGACTCCGGATCGGAGGAAGAGACGACAGAAGCAGCTCCCAAGTTTGCGCCGCCACCGACCGCTGAAGAAGAAGAGGAGAAGAGCGAAGAGACGGAAGAAGAAGTGCCGCAAGCGGACCATGAAGATCATCATGAAGAGGGCGGAGACGCTGAAGAAGTGGCTTCGGAGGCCACAAAGGCGACCGCTGACAGTGAGGACAAGGCCGGTGAAGCCGCAGGAGCAGGAGCAAGCGGGGGGCAGCAGTGAATTGAAGCGAATGGGAGCAGAGGGCACAAGCGCGCAAGCAGCAAGGCGGTATTTATGAAGCTGGAATCTAATCAAACCGCGAAGCAGTCGCCGATCCGATCCAAATCCGGTCTCCAGTCGCGTCGGTTCGGCCGAAGGATCGCAGGTGAGGTTGTGTGTATGTGCTGTAAACGGATTTAGACGCGAGCGGACCGGCAGACAGACAAATCGATCGATCACCAAACACTGGACCACATGGAAGCGAAAGGAGCGGCAACGGTGTCCGTGTCGGAGTTGAGCAAGACGAGCAAGGAGTTGCGCGCCACGAAGGGCACGCGCGAGCACGCGGACTCTCTCGAATACGATCCACGAGTTGCTGATAAGCTCGCGACGCTCTACGATCAGCTGGAGGGCGATCTCAAGGCCATCTTCGAGGTGGAACTTGACACCCAGGTAGTGAAACCGTTGCTAATACGCCCACTGACCCAACGGTGTATCTTTGCTATAGGAACTGGATGAGAACCCACGCAAGGCACTCAAGTACCCGCCGGAATCGGCCGCCGAGTTTGGCAAGAAGTACGCGCAGGGGTTCTACACGATGGCCGAGGCCAAGTGACTCGTCGCTTGCGTTTTCAAGACCCCGGGGGGATCAAGGGTCTCTCCTTACTTTGCAAGCGCTCACTAGAGGTTTCAGAGTAAGCACTGTTGGGATGCATGAGGGGCTTTGATCGTACTAATACAGAAAGTAGCGGCAGCTTGCCGTCTGCAACGACAGGTGGATGGATTGTTTGCTGTAGCAGAGAAGACGGCTTCCGTGAACTGCATCTATCCGAGGACGATGGGTGCTTCAGCAGCAGGAGCAGGAGCAGGAGCAGAAGCCTCTGCCACAACAAGGTCGGTAGTCGCGGCATTAATGACGGGCGCAATTTGAGGTGCGGGGACTATGGCCCCAACATCTACCACACCCTCGGGCTTCTTCGGACTCTCTGCCTTCTCAGCGATGGTTTCGGGTGAGGCGAGCGCGCGTTTCGAGGCTGCCACGAGCTCGGCGACAGCAAGTCGGTACTTCGTGTTGGCTTCGATGGCGTACGTCTTGACGGGTGCCTGCATGACCTCCCACGTGCGCATGGGTTCGCCTGACTTGCGCAGGAACCCGTTGCTCACCGTCTCTTGTTGGTAATGGCGCACAAGCTCCCAGGGACGGCTTGGGTCGCGCTTGAAACCCAGCTTCTTGTCCGGTCGGAACGTGGACTTCACCGACTTGCGGAAGTAGTCCGTGAACTCTGGCAGGATGATTTCGGCTGTCGCAGATGTGGTCGATACTGGGACAGTGAGCGATGGGTTCTGTTCGAGTGTGGGGGTTTCTGCTGCAGATGGCTGGGGTCTTCGCGCTGTCGATAGCGCTGGAACTCCGGCGGATTTCTGTACCAAAGGCTCAGCGGCTGCGTCGCCGTCCTCTTTGCCGTTTCCGGTGGCTGGAGACACCACATTATCTGCCTGAGGCAGCGTGACTGGCTCGCTGGTCGACAGGTCTGTCAGAATGATATCGGCTGCCACTTTAGCGGATCGCCCTCGACTCGGTGGTTTGGCCGTGTCTGAGACAGCCGGTTGCGCTGCCTCGTCGTTAGGCGAAAGCAGCGGTTTGACGCTGTTGCTCGACCGGCGGAAGCAACAACCGCAGCAGCAGCAGCAGAAGCGGAAGAGCGGGCGCAGACGGCGCCAGAGCGCGACGAGCACGCGCCCGAGTGTCTGACGAAGCACCGGGAGCAGCACGTGCGCCCAGAGGGTGGACAGCAGGATGCCGAGCATGACCAGCACGAATAACACGAACATGAGCATGACGTTGGCGTGTAGGACCTTGACCACGAAGCCGTGCTGGGCCAGTGGGTCCACCTCAGCAGCCTTCGCGACCAGCTGGACGTACATTGCGTCCGAGGAAGTGGCGCCGTCGGTTTTTATCCCGAAGAAGTCGAAGAGCCAGCCAAGTTTGAGCGTCGGCGCTTGCAGCAGGTCAGTATTGCCGTACATCCAGGATGAGAAGGCCAGATGAGCGACCAGCGTCCAGGGCAGAAGCCCCAGCACGGTCTCGCCCAGCTCCTCGTCGTATGCAGTCTTGACGTTGTACTGCCATATCAATGCCAGCTTATCGAGCCAGTAGACACCTGCGCAGGCCAGCGCCGCGATGAACAGCAGCACGGGCGAGCCTCCGCAGAAGATGAGCGTCACGAAGACCGAATTGAGCACCATTGGGTACCGCACGGCCAGGTCGAAGGTCGGACCGGCGTACAACTGGTCCATCTTCGCCTGCGTTCGGATGTGGCGGCGGGCGAGGCAGCGCCGCAGTGGGTTCAGCACGCACAGCTGGAGCAACAACAGGATCTGCGGCGCCACTGCGTTGATGAGCATGGTCATGGTGATGCCCATTCCCACGGTGGGGTACCAGTCGCGTTGGAAGTCGGTGAACTTACCCCGGAAGAGCTCACCTACGACGGGGACGCTACTCAGCGAGAGTGCAGCGTTCACCACAAGCACGATGATGGCCGTGTTGAGGAACTGGGCCGCGAACATCTTGAGCGCTACAGCCGAAGTCTTGGCCGACTCACTCGTGTGCCGCTCGAATGATGCGAAGCCACGTAATGTGGTCTTGAGCACCAGATTAACAACCACGACGACGGCTGATGCCAGCACGATGAAGGCATTCTTGCCGAGATAGTCGGTGAGGAAGGTGCGGCACGGCACGTACGTCTGCCACAGTTGGCGTGGCCCGCTGACGAGTCCGAGTGTGTCGATACTCTCCTGGAGCTTGGTCGTACAGAGGCAATAGAGCATGTGGCTGGCCTGGTAGGTCTCGCATTCCTCACCTGTTTCGATGCGAGCCACGCCATCGAAGCACGGCAGTGTGTGGCACGTGGTGCTCGAGCTCTCGGACACACACGGATCCACGCAGCGATGGAGCTCAGTAACATCCAGCGCGGGGCTTCGCACGTGGATCGGATTCACCACGTTGTTGGCGTACGCGATGTGGTAGCGCGTGTCTCCGATGTCTCCGGGCGTGCACGTGGCATTGGGATTCCACTCGAGGTCCCAGCTGAGCTTCGGGCTCGACTCCGTGTAATTTGGGCTCGCGTAGAAGATCTCCGGCAGCGCCGACTCACAAAGCCCCGCGGGCGGCGCCTTATCCTTGAAGGTCTGCTGCGCCGACTGCGCCGCGGAGATGATGGCTCCCGAGACGAGCAGCAACAAGAAGGTCACAAAGTTTGTGAAGCCACGACGGATACGTCGTGCGTGTGGCGTGACCTCCAGGTTCTCCCACAAGATATTGGAGGGCTCGGGCGCCGGCAACACTTTGAGCGCGTACTTCCCGTCACGGAAGCGCAGTGACTTCGGCTGGAAACGGTGCGTTAGTCGCCAATCCGAGTGTCGGTAGTCCTGCAAGCAACGACGCCGTGACTCGAGGTTGTTGAACACAACGAAGGCGCATTCGCAGGCTGTCAAGTCGAAGGGCTTGCCCTCTGGTGTGGCATGACGCTTCGTTCTGGTATGAGCGGCCTTGGAGTTCTCCTTGGTGGCGCTGTCTTCAATCCCAACAGCTACAGCATCGGCCGCTTGCTGCGTCTGTTTGAGCGCCTTGAGCTTGCTGGTCTTTTTGGTCATCGCGGTCTGCAATCGCTCGAGCTGCTTGATCGCGTGCTGCAGCAACAGCTCATCCGCCGGCTTGAAGGTGGACTTGGGCTTCTTCGCGCGCTTTTTGCCTGGAACGGGGGTGAAATTCTGCAACACGAGCTCCGCCTGCTGCTTCTCCTGCTCGAGGATGCTGATGAGCGCTTGCGCGTCGGAGATTCGGCGCGTCAACGCTTCCATGGCCAAGAAAGTGCGCAGCAGCCCACCCGTCGGGTGCGCGATGCTCACCTCGGCGACCCACGTGCCCAGGTACATCTGCTGCTGCTCTTTTTGCTCTAGCGTGCCCTTTGTCGGGCTCGTTCCAGTTTTAACAGCGCTATCAGCTTGTGCGAGGTGGTCGAGATTGCGCACGACGTTGCAGTTCGCCGCGCCTTTGGAGAGCGAGTGCTTGACCCGACGTGGCCGGCGTCCCCAGCAGCAGCCCAGCCAGAGCGGGATGTAGCTCTCCTCTTGCGTCGGGTCGTAGCGCGCGTTGAAATGCTCGAG
>MBAC02006877.1:0-15740 GCA_001712635.2 Nothophytophthora sp. Chile5
GGCTTAAGCAGATGGAGGAGCAGCTCAAGAGTCTCGGACTGCAGCTTGCCCGACTCGAGGCACAGAAGCGCGACGCCGTGGCCAACGAGGACTACGATCTGGCCAAGAAGATCAAGCACGAGATCGGCATGCTCGAGGCCTCCGTGGGCAGCAACGAGTCGCAGCCGATCCTCCCTATCCCCGCAGTGGCTGCATCGCCATTGCGCAGCCAAGTGCTGCCTCGTCTGGGGGCAACGCAGCGAGGGTCATCGACCAACTTTTCGCCGCAGGATATGTACCCCGAGGACCAGCAGCAGCTTGGAAAGAGCAATAGCAGTAGCGGCTTTTACGGAGGCGGGAGCCAGTCGATAGGGCGGTCGAACTCAAAAGGGCGCGGCGGATTCTCAGGCGCCAATGAAGTGGATCCCACGGGAAACGGCGATGCTAGTGCTGCTGATGACGAAGATGCTGAGGAAGGTGGGTCTAACCCGCACTTCCGGGGCATCCCGGACGCAGAGAGCTTGCCAGACCCGGACGAGATTCCGCCGGCGTTGGCCAAAGAGAGCGAGGAGCTCATTGCTGTCATCGGACCGTTCTTCACGCGCTGTGTGTACAGCAACCTGTGGAACCATC
Source organism: Nothophytophthora sp. Chile5 (assembly GCA_001712635.2). NCBI lineage: Eukaryota > Oomycota > Peronosporomycetes > Peronosporales > Peronosporaceae > Nothophytophthora > Nothophytophthora sp. Chile5. The sequence goes on from MBAC02006877.1 coordinate 613, forward strand.
GCGATGCTGCGATCCGCAAGGTCACCATGGAATTAGACAACTACCCGGCCGAGCCCATGCAGCTGCTGGAGGTGTGCTCCACGCTCGTGCAGAGCGGCGCGGGCGACCGCATCGCACAAGTGGCGCTCTCGGCCTTCCGACTGTTGGACCGCATGCTTATCTTCGGCGCGCGCGTACGCCGCGACGACATGTGCCGCATCGTACGTCTATCACTTCCCATGCTTCGCCTTCATGTGTTATCCATGCGTTTGTCTAACCCTTTCCTGTGGTGTGTGATCTCATTCTAGCTTGGCAACAGCATGACGCAGCTGGTCAACAAGCTCGGCGAGCCGCAGGCCAAGGTGCGCGACGAGGCTTCCGCTTTGCTCGCCCAGCTGGCGGCCGCGAAGAACGTGGGCGTGGCTTTCGTGAGCTTGCATCTCACCAAACGCTCCAAGAAGCCACTGGGGCTTAAGTTCTTGCTTGGCCGACTGCTCGTGGTGAAGCGGCTGCTGGCGGAGTTTGACCTGCTGCCCGAGTCAGATTTCTCGGTGCCTAACATCATGGGGTTCCTCGAAGATAGCAACTGCCTGGCGCATCAGAGCCGCGAGATCCGTGACGCCGCCAAGGACATCACCGTGTCGCTGTACCTGATCGTCGGCGCGGATGTGGAGGGCTACTTAAAGGCACTTCGACCCAAACAGCTCGAAGAGTACCAAGCAGCTTTCGAGGCGGCCGAAACGGCGAAGGCCGCGTCACGCCGAACGGGTGGCGCTGGAGGCGGAGGCGGTGCTGCTCACAAAGACAACAGCGCACACGAGGCCCAAGTCGAGTCTGAAAATGAAGAAGGCGCCGCCAGCGGCGAAGAGGGGTCGGTGGACGAGTATACATGCCCTTTCTGTGGCGTAGTGGACGAGAAGTTCGACTCGGACTACCTGGATCAGCACTTTTGGGCGTCTTGCAAGATGCTCACGCCTTGCAAAATGTGCGGCCAGGTGATCGAGATTACCACGTTGAACGAGCACCTGCTGACTGAATGTGAGATGCAGCAGAACCACTGCGAGTGCTCACGCTGCGGTGAGGCCATCACAGCTAAGTTCTTCGATCGACACGTGGCACTCAATGACTGTCCACCCCGCGCGCCGCCTAACCGTGCGAGCCGCTGCCCACTCTGCCACGACGACATTGGCCCTGGCAAGAAAGGCTGGCGGCGTCACCTCCTCGAGGAGGGCTGTCCAAACAACCCGCGCAGCTAGGATCGGGATTAAACAAGTGGGACAATAGGCGACAGGGCAAACGAGCGACACATATGAACAGGAACGAAGATGCTGAAGAAGGATACTCGCTGTTGGTACTCCAAAGGGGATGCCTCGCCGATTCGTTTGGTATACGGAGGTCGTTGCTACACTTGGACACAGGGAACAGGTACGTTATTTGTGTGCTAGAAGAGTGGAGGCATGGAGTAGCAGAAGAATAGGATCTAGCGCTCTGCAGGGCTGGCGAGACGACTGCTGCTGCTGCTGTCGTCAGATTCGTGGCCGTCGTTGCAGTTGCCGTTGCCAGTACCGGCGTTCAAGTCAAGATGAACGTTGTCTTCGCGGCGCAGGACGGAGAGTGCAACCTCGTGCATGTGACGTCCATGGAACCGCACGAACGTTGTGCCAGTCACCGCGATGGCGGCGATCTCACCGTCCCGCTGCATTCGCACCGCGCGCACGCCGACAAATTGCCACTGGCATCGCCGCTCGAAGACACCGCCGCCGAGCTCCCTCTCCTCTGTATGGAACAGCGTCATATCCACGTTCTGCAGTCCATCGACAAGCGGTCGCCACTGTTGGAACAGCGAGGCTTGAGGCGAGGCCGTATAGGAGGAGGCGAAAACTGTGGCATGGGTGGCGACATCGTCGTCACGCGCCAGTCTCGATCGCTTAATACCTCTCGGGGAGAAGCGGCTAGCGGCGTCTCCACGATTGTCGTAGCTGCTTCTCTCACGCGTTGAAACCGAGACCCGTGATGTTACAGCGCCGTCGAGCCAGCCGTCGTACTCCGAGTCCACCAGCGCGTAATGCAGGCTTTTCATGGCGAAGTCGCGGAAGAGCCCCTCTTTCTCGTGCTGGCGAGCGCAGTCACCAGCCGAACCATTGTCGCCGTCCCCGCTGAGGCCGAGAGCACAGGCGAGCTGCGTGAGGTACTCCTTCCGCTCACGGCGCTCCCGAGCGAGGATTTGGAGCGCACGTTGCTGCAACTTGCGCTTGAGTCGAGTCTTGCGGCACGACACACGGTTGCGCATGCGCCGCTTGGCAAGAGAGGAGCTGGCCGCTGAGGTCGAGCTCACGTCGCGGGCGTCTGCGGTGGCGAAAGTGCTGATCTCCACCGACTGTGCGGCTTCCAACAGCGTCGCGAACGTTGGCAAAGGCTTCGGGAGCTGCGCAGCATCCGCAGTAGCAGCGAACGTTGATTGCTCAAGGCGAGGACACCGCGGAGCCTGGCCGTGGCTCGTCATGTTGCGGGACGCTCCTGACGCCGCAAAGCACTGGAACGGCGGTCGTTACTTGCCTGTCGGGGTGCTGTGGCAATGGTGAATGTGCTCCACTCTCTCTCTCTTCCGCGTGCTTGAGCAAGGCTGTGAGAGATCCCTGTACTCTGAGGAGAAAGGACTGGATTCCTCCCGCTGGGCCAGCAACGCGAGCAGCTCCTCGAGGGTCTGCGACATTGCCTGTCGAACCTCACACCGTCCTATCCTGCGTTTATAACAAGCGCACTCCGTCCACGTATGGGGGATCGCCCTGCAGTCGACGGATGGTGACCAACCGCCTTTTCCCTGCTAGCGGGCAGCACGAATCCCGCGACAGGCGGCCAGCGCTTTGACGCTGAACGCGGACAGCTCCGACGTTCTCTCCCGCGCTTGGTACGTGTATGCGTTGAAGTGTCAAGTTGAAGTGAAGAGTTTAACCCAAGAAATACGATTTTGAAATGGCTGATACGGTATCCGGGATAGCGATACGTCCTGTGTATTATTACGAACACTGAAGTGCAACGCACAATCATTTCATAACTGGTTAGTGGTTCGATAAAGTAAAAAATGCGTTTCGCCGACATGAAATGCGCCGCAACTTGATTGCGAATAATGATACTTATTATTTAACTGAGCTCACATCTTACGAAACTTCCTACACCAACGTCGTGGGGGTAGCCGCCTGCTTGTAGAGGCCCGGTGTGACGCTCGCCGGGTCGCTGGCCTTGGCCAAAGACGCGAAGGATTCGCGTGTGAAGTCGTCAGCGCCGTTCAGGCGACGATAGAACTCGGCATCCATCTCCTCGATACCCTTCGTGTTGTCGAACATGCAGAACCACGTGAGCGGGATGGAGATGGCCGCAATACCCGCGAACGTGTAGAAGGCGCCGGCGTAGCCGTAGCTCTCGTTGTCCACCCAGATGGAGAAGCCGAAGGAGCCCACGGCAGCGCCAGCCTTGCCGGCAGCCGCAGAGATGCCGTGGCAAGTGCTGCGGATGGGAGTCGGGTACATCTCCGTGGGCATCACGAACGTGGACATGTTGGGGCCGAAGTTCGAGAAGAACAGCGTGAGGCCGTAGAGGATGATGAAGACCACCGAGTGCTTCTTGAGGTCGTCCCAGAAGATGGCCATCAAGAGGCACAGGATGGACATGAAGAAGAAGCCTTGCAGCTGCATGATCTTACGACCCATGCGGTTGATGAAGTACACCGCGACGAAGTAGCCGGGCAGCGCCATCAACGAAACGAACGCCACTTCCGTGGTCACTTGTTGCAGCGACGGGTTGTCGAGCCCCACTACCTTCAAGATACTAGCGGAGAAAAGGTTCTGCGAGTAGTACACAATGTCGAAGAGGAACCACGTGCCAGCCGTGCCCAATAAGCTCACGCCGTAGTTACGCAGGATGAACCCCAGACGCGCCTTCTCGTGAGTGGTAGCCTGCGCGATCTGACCGCGCTGCTGCACGTTCTTGTAGGCCTCGGTTTCTTCGGCAGTAAAGCGGTAGTAGCACACGACCAAGGCAGGGATGACTCCGATGCCGAACAGCATGCGCCACACCGTCTCCAGTCTCGCATCGCTGTTCTCACCGGGCTTCCCGTCAGCAAAAGCCTGCACGAGCAGGTTGCCCAGAATGGCAGCGGTCACCTGACCAACACCTTGGAGCGAAAACGTCTTGGCCACGCGCGAGTTGCGGTCCTCCGAGTCGATCGAGTCTTCCGCGGTCGTACTGGCCGCAAGCGGGTACTCGCCACCGATGCCGATGCCCAAGACAATACGCGCGGCCACCAGGAACCACAACGTAGCCTTGCCATCGCCCGCGTACGCCACAGTACACAACAACCCGCCGAAGATCAGCAGACAGCACGTGAAGATCATGTTGACCTTGCGGCCGAAGACGTCGCCCAGGAAGCCAAAGCCGAGCTGGCCGATCACGGCGCCGATGATGGCTCCGGCTGAGACCCACGACTTCATGGTCGACGTGTACACGTCTGAGCCGTACTGCTCCGTGAGCACGACGTTCACGACGTTCATCACGAAGAGGTCGTACGCATCGTTGTAGAAGCCGAGGCCGCGCACCAAAAACTTGTTCATCGTGGAGACTTGACCGGAGAGCCTTGAGCGCCAGAGGAGCAAATTCGAAAGTGAGCTCTCCGTTGCGGCCAGATGTGTCAACGGGGATCTATCTCCCCGGCTCCAAAGATGTGGATGAGCATTCGGAACCCCCAAGGAACGCGAAATGATTGGCGGATGCGGATTGAGTCCGGGCTTCTGTGATTCGGAAACCCGTTTAGGAATTTGTAAGAGCTTTTGTATGGTGGTTGAGGAGGCGGATTAAACTGGCCTGCGTCACGATATGTGTTTTATTGTGTTTGATAGGTAATTGAGTAACCCCAGTCCTAGATTGATTAACCCTAGTACTAGAACGATTCATTAGTCATACCATTCGAATCTACTCATGGTCGCGCGTATTCTTTTTCGGAGAACGAGAACTGATTGGTTGATGAAGCAGACTCTCCAAGGTTCAAACAAGATATAAATCGAATCTACCTCTCGCGAAGATTCATTTTATCACGTCAAAGCATCTTGTCCAACCACAACCCCAAAGGATGTCAATAGCGACAAGTGTTTTTGCGCTCGCCTCAATACGCCATGGCGGTGGGCAGCGCCAGTTCCTGCAGCATTGATCGATTGGCTGCCGGTGAGCGCTGAGGGGGAAGCAACTGCTCGAAATGGCTTTCGCCAATTCTCGGTCTGGCGCGTGTGCCTGCTGGTGGATTGTACTTCTGGTGCGCTAGATTATGCGGGGGTATCCGGTCCGGGTTGCATTTGGGTAGCCACGGCACTTTTGTGCGACAGCACGCTTCCGGTATCGTCCAGGCAGCGAGCGGTACGTTTTGAAATAGCAGCAGGACAATTAAAAAAGCGTTTCATTCAACGAGAATCGCCTTGCTTGTTGACGCACAAGGGCTGCCTTGACAGAGGAACCGCCAAGATAAGCGATGCGTAATGTGTGACAATCACAGCGGAGACAATGAGTGCGCAGCCGCTGAACCGAGGACCCGAGGCTCGCTGGCATCTTGTGACGCATGCAAGCAAAAACCGTGCGGCAGGAGTAAGAAAGAAAAAAAGAACGAATCCATTTGTGTTGAGTGATTACCGGTACAGATACGATTCGGCTACCGGTACATACCGGCATCCATCCGACTCTCAGCACAAACTTTCACAAAACACGGTGTAGAATTCCTGCTGCAATCGTACCCTATTATCCTCAATAGAGCTCTATATGTTTTCAGTTATGTCCGAATCGTGACCTCACTTCATCCCTCACGGTACATCTACAGTTGTATACGCTGTATACACCATCCGTCCGGGGGGGACGACCTTCACTCTTCAAGTCTCTTCCTTCGGCGCGAGTTTTCAGCCACGCGCGCAAATAACCACCCGCGCGGAGGAAAGGAAAGCTGTGACCGCGCGCGCTCGGTACGTCGACACGACGCGGAGACTCGAATAAGACACGGTGGCTGCCCGTCCCCTAGGTTTGTGTATAGCAGAGCATGGATTCCGGGGAGCTGCCGCCTTCGGAGGCGCCGCCGCCTCAAGAGGCGGACGCGTCTGCTGCTGCTGCTGGCGGTCCCGAAACGTCATCGCCTGCGCCTGAGCCGGAGCCTGTGCAGTCAGGAAGCGCTGGCCATGGAGAGGAGACGGAGATTCACTCGGCTGCGAAGCAGAAAGGGCTGCTGCTGCTGGCGTCTCGCTCCTACAGCAGCAGTGAGGACGACGAGCAAGCGGACGCTATACCAGCAGCGTATGGAATGACGCGCCTCTTGGGCGAGACGAAGGACGAAGGAGGCGAAATGGCGTTCGTTTCCAGGGCGGAGCGTGATGCAAAGAGCGCCAGCGTTGCTATGATGGCGTTGGGTGACGCAGCGACGAGGACGTTAAGTGCAGTAGACGCAGAGCAGAAGCGGCCGGCAGTGGATGAAGACGACGAGGACGCGGTTTCTGCTGCGTCGTCATCGGCCGCAACAGAAGACCGACCCAAATCCAAGCAGAAGGCGCGCACGTCGCAGCGTCGCGACTCTCTGGAGGACCTGGATCTGTCCGTCGAGTCCTTGAAGGCCATGGCGCAGCAAGTACGTGGCGTAATTGCAGATCGCTGTGGTGTTTTGTTCATTTTGTAACGAATGTCACCTGTGCGTGAACAGCGGGGACTGGACATGACCGCGTTGAGCAATTGGAGCGTTCGTGCCGATGGGAAGCTGCTGGATCCGGAGAAGCGGAAATACCGCAGCGTGCGGGACGCTCTTCGTGCTTATTACCACTCCCTCAAGGGGTCAATTCCGCGTGAAGACATGTACTTCCTGGCCATTCTCCGCCGTCGACTCGCGGAGCATGAGCTTCCGCTGGTAGACGGCCCGATCAGCGTGCTGGCGCTGGGAATGGTGGTGCCTGAAGATCACTTTTACACCAGCAAGAAGCTTTTCCCGGTGCGTAGACTTTGTATATATCAAGAGGTTTGTTTGATGTGTGGCCGGTCGGTCATGAGACTGACACGTGCTTTCTTGGCGACAGATTGGCTACGAGACGCTAGTGAACGTGCAGATCACGAAACCCCTGACGATTGCGTTCCGGTTGATATGCAGTATGTGGAAGACAAAAGAGTGCCTGTTGGTCTTGGAGGATTGAAATGATTGGTGATGTTTATTGTGTGTTTATTTATTCGTGTTCCGTGCCGTTTCCACCAGAAATCGTCCACGGCAACAAGAAGAAATCCCCGATTTTCGTGGTGGAGCTGGAGAAAAGCACGGGTATGATAGCGGACCTGTTTGAGTGAAGAACCTTGTTGCGTTGCTGACTAACCACTGCCTCTTTTGTGGTGTTTTGATGCGCAACAGAGATCGTATTCAGATCTTATGTGGCGAGTAAGGCGTGGAAGAAGGCGTTGGTGCATTTCGAAAGTCTGTCGGCTGACGATCTCGTCAAGGCGATCGGAGACGCGGCGTTCACTGTGGAATCCGATAACGAGGGCAAGAGCGTGGACGTGCTGACGCCTGCAAGCGGTGAGGACGGCTTCGGGCTGCTTCGACGGAATATCACGCGCGTTCTGGAAGGCTTGCATCAAGTGTTTTTGTGCAAGGACTACCAGTTCTGGGAGCAACGGCATGCGATCACGCCTGACGCTCATGCCAAGCTTCGCTCACGGCTGAAAGGGCAGGTGAAGGAGTATCTCAAGGCTCAAAATGCGCTCTCGAGGGAGGAAATCAAGCGCCAGTTGTCACAGGAGGCCATGTTAGAGGAGCACGCGTACAATCCTGACGAGCTGGTGCGCATCAAGCAGCAACGGGACAAAGAACAGCGCGAAGCCGACAAACGGAGCGTTCGAGAAGCCGCGCGCAAGCTGCTGGAGATTGAGATGAAGGCGCAAGAGGACGCAAAAGAAGCGCAGCGGCGAGCCAAAGAAGAGCGGAAGAACGCGATTTTGGAGGCGAAACTGGAGGTCGCGCGGCAAAAGGAGGCGCGGAAGGAGGCTGCGCGGCTGGCGAAAGAAGAGGAGAGACGCATGCGGGAGGAGGAGAAGGAGATGAAACGCGCGCTGCGAGAGGAGGAGAAGCGGAAGAAGCTGGAGGAGAAGGAGAACTCGATGAAGCGGCGGATTGAGGAGCTCCGGCAGCGTCGCCAAATGCGGGAAGAGCAGAAATCCATTCTGGAAAACGGCGTCATGACCTCGTCGTCTCCTCGTCGCTCGAGTGAGAATCCCAGGAAGAGGAGGTTTTCAAGTGGGGCCCCCAATGCGCAATCTCTCCGACAACAGCAACTTGCACTGCTCAAGTTTGTGGAAGAAGAGAAGGATCGACGACGACAAATCCGCGTTTGGGAGAAGAAAAGCGAGGTGGACCGTGTCGTTTGGACCCGTGTGAAGCAGGATTACGTTCGGGAAACGAAAACCAAGAGCCTGGAGGCTGTGGAAGCATCCGCAGGACTCAACGACTCCGGCGTCGACACTGTAAACGCTGACGTTAAGTTCCCATCCCAAGTGATCCGACCTGCTGCAGAATTGGACGCAGTGCCGACGGAATCGCACGCGGATCTGCTGTTCGTGTGGGATTTCATTGCGACTTTCTCGGACTGCTTGAAGTTGACGGTGCTGCCTTCTCTTGGCATCTTCGTGAACATGCTGACGCTGAGCGATGACTCCAGTCCGGTGGGTGATGGGGCATTGGAAGACGACTCGGTTGGACTTCTCCTGGCTTCGTTGCATGCTGAATTGCTGAAAGCGCTTATCACTGAGTACTTCCCGGTGCTTCAATTGGGCACGACGATGGAGGAGTTTTATCGCACGCGGCCAATGAACACGTTCAGCTGGCCGGAGCTCGCGCGACAAGTTTGTCAGTTGGCCATGGAAGTCAAGCACCCCAGTGTAGATGAACGCGTGCTCAAGACCCTGAAAGGCTCCAAGTCGTATCGAGATGACTCCGTTGCGTTACCACTCCGCGAGAAGCTGCAGCGTCGAGGAACCAACTTGCTCAAAGGAGTTCAATTCCAGGAAGAGCTGGCAGAAACTGATGTGGGACCGCAGGGGTTGATCGGGAAAAGCTCGACCACATTGGCCTCCGACTCGACGGCTGCATCGGCTGCATCCAGTGATTATTACGGTGTTGTATTGGTTGGCGGTGTATCGAGCAAGGCCCAAGTGGGCGAGAAGGACCAGCACCTTGTTGTGACAAGCATAAGTGCTTCCCCCAGTGCTGAATCTTCAGAGAAGAAACTGCTGGAAGGCGGTCCTGCTGAACCGAAGGATGATAACGCCGAGAAGCTTCGAGTTGCGGACTATATCGTGTGTGTCAACGGGCGGAACGTGAGGGGGATGACGCTGGAGAGCTTCGGCATACTGCTAAGTGGGATCCCAGCTCCACATGGCTTACTGATGGCCTCGGTCGTTCCTGTGGTGAAAATCCCAATGAAACATATCCCCACGACTGTCGGTTCCAGCAAGATGAAGCGCTGTGGGTTCGTGCTGAAACTGTTGCGGTCGAAGGAGATTGCCGCGCCGTTTAACCAACCAGTGGATGCGGAATTATACCCAGACTACTACTCCAGTGGGGACATTCCCGAACCGATGGATCTGGGCACCATTTCGGAGAAAATCGAAGATGAGGACTACGAAAATGACGATGTCGAGTCTTTTGTGGACGATGTGGCGCTGGTCTGGAAGAATTGCTACACGTACAACTCGTTGAAGGCGGAGATTTCCAATTTGGCGCGGAAATTGTCGGTGGTTTTCGAGCGCTTGATGAAGGAGTGGGTGTACACCACCGCGAATCGACCGATGGTTGCTGGGGAAGAAGATAACTGCCGGAATTGCCAGACAATCCACGTGAAAGGCCGTCTGCTGCTGTGCGATAGGTGCGATGCTCCGTATCACACGTTCTGCCTGGCGTCTCCGCTGGCTGCAATCCCTAAGGGCGAATGGTTTTGCCCCAACTGCCTCGCCGATCCCTCCTTTTCGCCCGAGCGGTTTCGAAAGAAAGCGGTTGACGTGGCTGGTGGAAACGATGAGAGTCGTGAACTCAACGAAGACGAACTCACGGACTCGGAGAAGCGGATCCAAGCGGTTATCGGTCTGTTGTCACAGGAAAACTACTCCAAGCTGACAGTTGGCGAGCGATTGATGGTGTTGCGCGTTCTGTGTGACCTGCTGGGGGAAACGGCAATCGTGCAGTCCGTCTTTCACTCCCTCGAGGAGAAGGCCAACGAGGCGCGGCGGGATTTGGGCGAGTCGTTGGCTGATTTGGAGCGAGAGTGGGAGGTCTTTGCTCCTCCACGTGCCTCGCATGGCGTGGAGCAGACGAAGAAATTCATTATTGATGGTGTGGAGCACGAGTTGACGGGCGAACTGCTGTTGTATCTGGAGGAGAAGGCGAAGGCAGAGCTGGAGTCGAAACCCGTCCCTTCGTTGCCGGAGAGTGCGCAGCAAAAGCTCAGCAGATACACCGGCGGTAGCAAGACGGAGCACATGGCTTTACTTGGCGAGGACGAGGACGTGGATTCTTTGGACGACTCGGAAGAGGACGAAGAATTGATCCTGGAAGAGTTTGGCGATCAGTTCTTGTTAGCGTCAACGACATCGGACGAACATGACACTCAAGAGGACTCGAGCGATCTGACGCTATCGACGTGCGCCTTCTGCGGGTTGGAGGATGGCATTCTCAACGGTCCGTTGCATCCTTGCAAGCGATCGCCGTTGACATCCCTCACGATGCTGCTACACAGCTACGAAGTTCCGGAGCTGCTGGCAGAAGAAGGCTCCGATATGTTTGTGGTGCGACGATTGGATGTGGACGACCTTGCGAACATCGTTCTGGAAGCGACGCCAGAAGGTGTGCACTATTCCGAGCGCTCAGCGCCGCCAGTCGCTGTCCCGACTGAGCAGCCGAAGGTTCCCGTCAATGGCGAGGATGAGGAAATGGCTCCCCAACCGCATTCCGAGGTGTCCGAAGAGATCCCAGAGCCTCAGTCTGAAGGCGCGAAGGGGATCATTTACGCCATTAACGACCGCGTGGTGTTCGGAATGAGTCGCATCGTGGTCCTGGATCAACTCCGCAGCTCTGCAAAGCCAGTGTATCTCTATTTGACGTCGCTTCCCGGCGAGGCGATACGCGCTTCGGTGTCGATTGTCAAGTGTCATGGACTGGAAATGGGGGTGGAGCTCGATTCGCAGGACTCCTTCGTGTTCGTTCAGTCCTACCGTTCGATGTCTGAGTTCCCGCTGGGCTTCGGACAATTGTGCGGTCAAGTGTTTCCTGGCGATCTGTTGCTGATGGTGGACGATGCTCCTACGCAAGGGAAGAAGGTGAACGAGGTCCAAGCGCTGCTGCAATTGAAGAACCCTGAAGACAGCAAGTACGTCGTCTTGGTGCGTCCTCCTTCAGCGAAGATGCAGCAGGCGATTGGCGAGTGGCAACACGTGGTGCACGACGTGGCGTCGCAACGGGCGAAGGAAAGTGCGTTCCGAGCGGCGCTGATCAGTCCTTCGTTGAGTCAGCAAGTGTCCTACGACGTGACGTTCCGAGACGGTCCACTGGGTTTGGCACTAGCTCTCGAAACTCGAGGCGTGGTCGTGAAATCCCTGAACGATCACGCCGACGGGACGTTGGGTCAAGCCTCGTTGAGCGGTCGGATTGTCCGCGGAGATCTGGTGGAACGAGTCAACGGCGCGCCGTACGGTCCATTAGGGGATCTCTCGCAGTTCACTTCGTGGCTATTGAGTCTCCCACGTCCGTTGAGAATTACCTTCTCGAGACAAGTGACTGCGAATAACAATGGCCTTGCGCTTTCGGAGCAGAAACTCCATCAATTGGAGGAAGTGCTGGGTGACCTGTCGCTGTTGCGCAAGCAGCTGGGCCCCTATGCTACGTCCGAAGTCAAGACGTTTCGAATTGAGTCACTCCCGTTGCCGTTCGACGCGGAGGATTTCCTCGAGACACTTGGTGTGATCACAACGAACGGCTTGGTGTATTGCGAAGCGAATGCCAATGCGAAACAAAACGACAGTGCGATGAATGGCGAGCTTGCAACCCCGATAATCGCAGTGGGAGATCGTCTCGTGGGACTGAACGGCAAGTCGATCGCTGGATTGAGTTGGGCTTCAGTGAAGGAAATGTGTACTGAGCTGTCGTCGACATTGCCAGTGTACCTCCACTTATCACCGTCCGTGAGCTCTGTCACCCTACTGCAAGCCCATGAAAGCTGCGTCGAGAGTGCGAACCTCGCGTGGTCTGAATGTGGACATGTGCTGCCTCGAGTCGAAATGGCGCGGAAGCTGGAGAGTTTCATCAAGTGGCTGGTCATCCCTCGAACCTTGGCGTTTGGAAAGTGCCGACAGGGCTACACTTTCTACCGCTTCTTCAGCGATCGACAACGCTTGTACGTGGTGTCCCCAGAGAAGAAATGGGCGGTGTGCGACTCCAGAGCGCAGCTCAAACAGTTGTTAGCGTATTTAGAAGCGGATGCTCGAGACGCCGACATTGCTGTCCGAATTCGATGGTGCTTTCACTTGCTCCTGCACAGCGACGTCTCCCAGCTTCAAGAAGCAAACCCGGCATGCTGCGAGTACTCCGAGGCAAGCTTCTTACGCGACGGTCCCTTCGCCATCGAGAGAGAGGTGTTGCTCGGGATCTCAGACGGAGACATGGAGAAGTACGAGGCGCTGACAGGCTACCGTGGCCGCCAGTTCTACCTCGGATCCTTCCCCACGCAACACGGAGCAGAAAGCGCTCTTCAACATGCGGAGGCGGCGGTGTACGCCACAGGTTTGCATCTGGCTACGGCAGGCGATGTATCCGCCTTGCGTGACGCGCGCTTCCCGTGTTTGTTGGTGGCACCGACGCTCAAAGCAGAGAGCGTGTTGAAGCGCTCCTTTGCGCGTAAGTACGAGTATGGGAGTGTGACGGATGCGCACGGGATGGTGAAGGCCATTCCGATGTCTCACGACGTGTACAACACCTTGAGGCGTGGCTTGCGCCTCGTCCACGTGTCAACCAACCGGATTAACCCGATGCTGGAGGCGTCTCGATCTGGAATGCACCATCAAGGGATGCAACCCATCGCGATGCCAAGGATGCAGGGCGGTATCTACCCGGCGACGGGTTACCCCACGTCGGACTCGAGGTTTCAGGATGCGTTGAAGCGCAAACAGGCGCAGACGGAGGACATGTATGCGCGACAGGCCGAGCAGCTCAAGCGGTCGCGGTATGGAGATCCCAACGCGTCCATCAGGATGAATCCAGGCGGGACAGACATGCGGATGCAGCAATCATTCGCGCCAGCTGCCAACGACGCCGTCTCGTTTAAACGATCGCTTCAAGCTCTCGTGGACCGAGGACGCTCGATGCTCGCTGCGTGGAACCAGTTTGCAGCATCCGCCACTGCTCAGACGACCAATGGATTGGCTTACGCGTGCTTATCCAGTTTTGAGGAAGTGAAGAAGGCGGTGTCGCGCATTGTCGTGGACTCGAACGGGTCGCATCCCGACCCAAAGACCTTCGTGTGTCTGCATCACGCCTATGTGATGGGAGTGATCTGTGCCATGGCGACGCAGGCACTCACCACCAGTCGCAAGACGCCGTCCGACTCGGCCCTCGTCAAGCAAGTGGCCGACGCGTTCGCGACTGCGATCCTCAATTGCGTGGACCCCTCCAACATGCTGCGGGCGCGGGCATTGGGCGGCTTTGCCGCCGCCGTGAAGAAGTGTGAGCCGTCTCAGCGACCTGGAGATCTGTCCGTTGAGCTCCATAATGTGGCCAACTTCTTGCTGCGGTTTGTGCAATTGACTCGCTACCTGTCAGGCGCCAGCTTCGAAGACCTGAGCGCTTGTCGGCCGTTGTTTTCGGCGTCGACTCTCGGCGTGGAAACGCTTCCGGCATCGTTTGTGCAGCAGATCAACCTGCTCGAGAACGTCCGCAAACAGTTTGCTCATAGACTCAACCTGGCTTCCACTGGCCTCAACTCGTCACGAAGCCTGCCGCTACCTGCTCCGTTGATCGCTGCGTCGTCGCCTCTGCAGGTTTCACCCTATGGGATGGCCGCCAGCTCGACGTCGATGGCTCCTCGTGTGGACAGCTCTCGACCTGCAAGACCCGCCGGAAGCAATGACACGCTTGTGGACGTGGACTTCGGCTTCGGACCGTTAGGGATTGTGATCAATTACTCTCATCGCGGCACGATCATCGTCACAGAGTTTTCCAACGACAACGGGATGATGGGACAGGCGCAAGCGAGCGGCAAGATCCAAGTGAATGACGAAGTATACGCTGTGAATGGCAGTCGTTTGGAAGTGATCGGGATGGAAGGCTTCAAAGCTGCGGTGGGAACAAGCAAACGCCCTCTACGCGTCACGTTCCGGCGGCCGACAGCCTCCTCTTCAGGCAATCCGGGCGGGACCGTCGGGATGGCAGTGGGGAACCCAAGCAACACGACTTTGCGGCAACAAGCTCAAGGTGCAGCCTCCGCCTTTGGCTACCCGACGAGTGGCGCGATGCCTGGGGCTGTGACCTCGTCACCTCCGCAGCCAGGACCGTTCCCGGTCCCGATGAACCAGCGAACGCCGTCACCGAATGCGTATGAGCAGCAGCCACCGCGTGTGGCTATGACGAATAGCAGCGGGTTCTATAGTGACCAACAGGCAAGAAGCGGTCCCATGGCGATGACCAACGCCAACAACGTCAGTGTTGGAGGGCAGATGTACCCGCCGCCAGCTTCGGATGCCTTCACAGCCATGGCAGACAACCTGAATCCGTTCCCCTTTGAGCCGACACCAGTGAGTCAGTCGATGACTGGCCTTCGATCGTCGCCGTACGGCATGCCGCAGATGAATCCAGGTATGAACGCATACATGGGGGAGATGCCTGGCCCGCCGTTTCCTGCCGTACCGATGAGTGGCTCCAACTACGATACGTTGCCGAGTTTGTACGACGATGAAGCGACAGGAGCGCCTGGTATCGCAGCCTCTGGAGGCTGGCAAGGCGCGGCGAACCCCATGAGCAACTACCCGCAAGGAAGAGCGATGCAGCAGCGACTACCTGGGTACCCTCCTGGTCCGACGCCCAACGGAATGGACGTGAATGGTGGTGGCAA
>MBAC02006890.1:0-11686 GCA_001712635.2 Nothophytophthora sp. Chile5
AAAAAGCGGTCATTTTGGAGCCTCCAAATGGCCTCCCTCGCTTTACAGACGATGTTACTTATACAAATCACCATCAGTCGATAGAAATGAGCAATACTGTCACTTTCGTAGACACGTCCATACCACTGCATGGCATTATCGAAAATGCAAAATCGACGAAAAACGCGCTGAAAAAAGCGGAAAGTATTGAGTTGAATGAATTTTGTACCCGTTTACACATGAGGTCCTCCGTAGCTGCATGTACAAACGAGCAACATGTGTATTTGTAGTTCGAACTATAATATTTGTCGATTTACTACTGATGACTACTATATATTCAACAATCAAATTGGTACCGACAGTATTTATATCAATCGCATCTCATACCGGTATCCACTTTTGTTCTCATAAAGCATTTGGTGCCATTATATCGTGTGTCAACTGTACTACGCCTCCTTAAACCTTAACGGAAAACTGCCGAGCGGATTCGCTGAAAATCTCGCCCTCCCATGTTTTCAGCAAATCACCCAGCTCCTTTCCTTTTGCTGGGTTTGAATTCGTTCAAACCCAGCACCCCGCGCGCGCAAACTGCTGACCATACAAACACCAAGATAAAGTGCGCCGGGAGCGCGCACACATCTCGTCCAAGCCCAAGGGAAACAAAGCAACGAGTGGAAGTGGATACTGCCGGTTGTAATGGAGAAGCAGGCGTCGGACAAGGCTGTAGCGGCTGCAGATGCGGCCAACGCGGAGGCAACGGGGCCTCTGTGCTCGCCGAAGCGGCGACGAAGTGGCGACACCCCGCCGGGGAGCGGCAGCGGCCGAAAGCGGCGGCGTTCGACGTCCCAACTGCAAGATGAGAGCGGCGACAATGGGATGCGGGACGGCACGCTGCGCATCGTGACGGAGGTGCTACGCAGCGAGAATCGGCAGCTGCAGGCGGACCGCGATGCGCTAGAGACCGAGAAGAAGGCGTTAGCGACGCGGCTCGCACAGAGCCAGCGCGGCTTCCGCGACCTGGAGGACGACGTGGCGCGAATCTACCGCCAGAAACAGAAAGAGGTGGATGCTCAGCGTCTGGAGTACGAGCGTGAACGACAGGAGCTGCGCGATCAGCTTCAGGAAGCAGAACGCGAGAAGGCGCGTCAGCGGATGGCGCTGCACCACGGCAACGTCACCAGCTCCCGCGGGAATCGCGTCCCCGTTACTTGTTCGGTGGCTCAGCAAACGGACGGGATGGCGATGGAGGAGGCGCAGTTGGGTGCTCCGGTATATTCGGAGCAGACTGTGCGGGCAATGGATGCGCATTTTGAAAGCTGCTTTGAATGGCAGGCCAGACTCACGCGCTTCCACGGCAAAGTGACTGCCGACGCGGAGAAACTCGAGCAACAGGAGGTGCAGGCCGTGGTGCGTGACCTGGTGACCAGTGTGGAGCTGTCTTCCCTGCGTGAGAATGTCCAGATGCGCGACGAAGAGCTGCACTGGGCCCAGTCAGCGCAGTGTGATGCAGCGGTCTGTATTTCGGACACGGGACGGAGCCAGCAAGAGACAGAGGAGTTCGCGGCGATGGAGAAGCAGCTGCTGGACGACCGTGTGGTGGAGCTGGAGACGCAGCTCACGCAAAAGCGCGCCGTCGAGCACGAGAAGGAGACAGAGCTTTCGTCGCTGCGTGCGGAACAGGAGGAGCTGCTTCGTTCCAGCCACGTGATGCTCAAGAACGAGTGGACGGCGTTGCAATCAGAGAAGGAACAAATGACCGCTGAGCTCCAGCAATTGCGCGCGAAGACGAAGCAGCAGATTGAGCAGCTTGCGCTTGTGAATGACGAGCGTGCGAGTCTCAAGCTGCACAATCACAAATTACTGGAGGAAGCGCGTCTGCTGCGTGAACAACAGGAAACGCGTGCCTTCGAGGCGATGGAACAGAGCATGACGCAAGACGAGGAGATCAAGAAGCTTCAGGTGCAGTTGCAGGCAGCTAAGGCGAAGGAGGCACAGACGAGCGCGCTGCTGGATGCCGCGGGCAAGGACTCGGAAAAGAACAGGCAGCGCAAGGATGAGCTCAAGATCCTGTACGCCAAATTCAGTTCCACAATGGATGACGTCGCTGAGAAGACCATGAAGATCGAAGAGCTGCAGCAGCAACTGGAGGAGAAGACGAGCAGCTCGCGTACCATCCAAGAGAAAAGGACGCGACTGGAAGAACGCGTGTCTCAATTGCAGCAACAAAGCGTGGACCTTGAGGCGGCGCAACGGAGTGAACGAGGGAACTTCGAGAAGGATCTGGTCAAGCTGCAGCAGCGGAATGAAGTGCTCACACAGGAGAAGGTGCGGCAGGAGGAGTGGGCGAATAAGATGCGTGCGGAAATGACGCAGCTGAAGTCACAATTCCAAGCGCTGAAGGACCAGCAGAAAGATCAAGAACGACGCTGTGGTGAGCACACACACGCCGGGGAAGGGACGACTGGGGAACTTAAGCGCAGGAAGCGACAGCGTGTCGAAGACAATGGACAAGACACAGCCAGCGACAAGGCGTTGCTATTGCACCATGAGGCTGAGAAGGAGACGTTGCAACTGTTCATCCAACGCTATTACCCGGCCGCTGAGGCGAAATGCAGTCAGCTTCTGCAGCAGGTGGGGGAACTGGACGCGCGGAATATGTTGCTCCAGCAGCAGACCCGCAAGTCGTGTGATGTGCTACGTATATGCACCCAAGTGGACTCCTGTGACGATTCTGTACGCGCTTCGCTGCTCGACGTTATGGCTACGCTGGAGGGGTTATGTCCACACTGAGAGCAGACAGAAGGTGCGTGGGACCAGATGATCATCCTGTGCAAGGTAGATACGACCGAGAAAACGAAGAACCCCACTTCCGCAATAGATGGTGACAAGTGTCCAATTTCGTGCGAGCCGTCCACGTTGAAGTGTCATGGTGTCAAGTGAAGGTCTCCAGCAGTGGGCTCACGACTCCGCAATCGTTGCCGCTGTCGTTTCTGGGAGACAATGTTTGTGTCAAAGCCGACCTGTCAGAAGTGGTCTGGGCTTATCGCTGCCTGCAGCATCAGCTCGTGAATCAAGCAGAGTGCTGTTAGACATGACTGGCTTTGAAGACTTGAGCAAGAAATCCCGGACAATTCAAGCGTGTAGAACACCCCCGGATTTCTGGGACGCTATAAGCAGGTTGGCTGCGAACTGGATGCAGATGCCCCACGGCTGCATTAGCAAAAGCAACACGAAAGACACGAAGGCGACGTTCAACATGTGGTGCAAGAAGCAGTCCGTGCCTGAGATGTTGCAGAGGGAGCGTCTACTGGATCGTGCTGCATGCCGTCATGGGCGAATGGATCTGGCATTGATGGAGAGTGGCGTTTGGACGTGCAGACGGACCACTGCGTTTGCATGAGTCACAAACAATTGAAACTGCAGCTCGGGGCGGCGCAGAAACAGTTGAGCGAATCGATGTGTTCTCATCGAAGTCGAAGCGACATGTGCTGCGCTGCAACAAGAACTATCTCGCCCTACGCTCTGGCTTTGTGGCTTGGAACAAGAATACGAGACTGGAATTTGCGACGACGCTAAGCCTCTTCCATGTTGAAGCCTGCTGCTTGTTGGCTTGCTTGTTTGTGGTCCAGGAACGTGCAGGAAAACGTCCACGTCAGCCGACAGAGCTCTGTGCTTGGTATTTGTTGCTGTCGCAACTCGCTGATACGTCTGTCAAGTGGATATCGCGACTTTCATGAAGACGCTTTGCCTGATGGCCGTTGTATTTGCTGGGCGACATCTACAAGTGCGGTGTCTACCTACTGCCACGAGCCGAAGCCTCGCTTATCCGCCCAATGGTGGACGACCACGAAACGGTACGTGCCTGGGACCAGGCGATGGATGGTCAATGTTGATAGAAAACGACTACGAAGCGGAAGGAAGGCGGAGATCTCCGTTCCACGAACGAATATGACGAAGCGCCCACTTGCGTCGGAGACTGCTACGTGTTTCAAGCACTCCCGTCCCGCGCTGAACTCTGCGCGGTCTCCGCCGCTGCGATCGGAAGACGAGGGCCTTGACTTCCCGGCAGACACCATCGATTTCTGTCACTTCTTACAGTTCGACAACGAAGGCGAAGACGGCGAGTTGTTGGCAGACGGTGTGTTGCCGGATGTTGAGCGCTCGTTGCACCAGAAGAATGCGAAGATCCGAGCATTGAAAGCGGAGAAGGGGTGCTGCAGCACGATCTGGTGCGCAATCGTCGCGTTGGCTGCGAACTGGAGGCGGATGTCGCGCGGATGCAGCAGCAACGGCAAGACGAGCTGGTTCACAGCAGCCGCGAACGACAGGAGCTTCGTATGCGGGAGCAGGCAGTCCAGGTCCGTGAGCTCGCGTCCACACGCTCGAAGGAGGACGTTGCCCGCTTACAAGAGCGGTTGGACTCGGACGTCCATCAGCACCAGCAAGGTGAGGTGAGAGCGCTGCTGTCCGACGTGGTGGAGCGAGTGGATCTCGCGTCGAGGAAGAGCCACGTCCAGAGCATGCAGGAGGAGTTGACATGGTCGCAGTGGCTGCAGCAAGACGCACTGGAGAGCGCTGCCGACTTGACGAAGCAATGGCGGGAGACGGAAGTGGTCGTTGACGTTGAGCAGGAGCTGCAACGTGTCCATATGATGCGACTGGATACTCAGCTTGGAGTGATCCAGGAGCGGCGGTTGCAAGCTGAAGTGGAACGCGGCGAGATGGAGGCGAAGTGGACTACGCTGCAGCAAGAAGCAGCCTCTCTGTCCTCGTGGGTGAATGTCGCGGCCTTCTGCGACGTGGAATTGGCTGAGCGACTCCGTGTCCAACGGAACGCGTGCGCGAGATCGAGGCGAAGTTCCGAGGCGAGCTCGCTCAACAGCAGGAAGACCTTCGCGCGGCGCAACTTGGCGGACTCAAGGGCCAGCAGCAGCTCCGGGCCGCCCAGCAAGCCACGAAGGAGGCCCGGCGCCAGCGAAAGGAGCTGAAGACCGAGCTCAAGGCGCGTCGTCGGGCCCAGCACGCACTAGCGGCCGACGATCACGGCCATCTCGGGGCCGCAGCGAAGCAGGTTCGAGCTTGAACGAGCCAGCGATGAGGGAGTTTGCGAGGCAGTTGGGGAAATAAATATCAGGAGGTATTTATTCTCATCGTGAGCTTCGGCCACTCACTTCCTGCTGAGCTAGTCTCGAGTCTACGGCGACTTCCCGTGGTCGTCGGCTCTCGATGCTCCTCCGTCTGATGACGGCGGAGCTAGCGCCTCTCCGGAGGGTTCCCCCCGTCGGAAGCAGCGCGAGTACGGATGCCGGCGGTGTCTGGGGATGGTTTTCGCGTAGATCTCCGGCGACGGCGGCGGCGACGACGAGAAGCCGCTCCAGATCCCGGACAACGAGCACACGGCCTGCTGTCGCTCCAGTCGCGGATGCAGCAGTCGCGGCGCGCAGAACGGGAACGGAGCGCACGCGGCAGACGGCGCTGGGTCCTGCTCGTCACTCTCCGTCTCGCTCGCTGCGGTACCTGAGGACGACGAGGAGGAGGCGTCGCAGCTTTGATGGCAGGCTCGACGATGACGGCCGCAGTGTCGAAGGTGGTGGCCGTGGTGGTGGCCCCGCCCTCGCACGACGTCGTCGTCTGGCTCCATGTTCTCGATCCGCTTCCTCCACGACTGGAGGAGACACGGCAAGCCCAGAGGCATCGCCGCGTCGGCTTCGCCTGTTCCTGCGGTTCCTGAGGCTTCTGTCGTCTGGAAGCGCCTGCTGTCCATGCAGCGACTGCGCATCCGCTGGCGAAACTGCTGAATCCGGTCGCACAAGAAGCTGCCGCTCGCGGAGGCGGCGCCGTCGCGCATCGGCGCTGTAGACGGAGGCGCGGGGCTCGAAGCGGCGTCGAGTGGACGAGGCATGGCGGACTGGCGGGGGGTGAACGGGGGGCTCTGGGCTGCTGGCGAGATGCTATGCTAACGGCGAGAGAGTTGCGGACTGGGAGGAGCGGAGATGCTTCTGTTCCTGGTGGCGCTTGGCTTCCCGTGGGTCCAGCGCAATAAGAAACAGCGGGCGGAATGGAGCGAGAGAAGGAATGGAATGTGTGCGGGCGATTATGACGGCGCGACAGACCAAGCAATCGGGAATGTTGGTAGCTGGAGGCGGGAATGATGGACACAGTGGGACACCCACCCCTAGCATTAGGTTTGGGACGCGGCCATGCGAGACTATGCGAGATGACAGGTTTAACTCGTGTTTCTATGGACAGGGGGCGGCGTCTCTGTCTCTTTCTCTGGAAGGCGAAGATGGCTCACGCGGAGAAGCAAGTTCAACGGGGAAGATTGGCTCGAGCCCGAGACCAGGTTGGGCAAATATTGGAATGGTGCATTGGAATGATGTTGAGCCGCATCCACGGGTCAGAACGCGGAGACGACTTATCGCTTCCACTCGCCGCGACGTGTTATCGTATCGGATTACAGAGGGTTGAACGTCGTGTAAACAGGGATAGGTCGGATTGTAGGTTTGATGTTCTAGGTTTTATGATTGGGAGTTCGGGCGTGATCTGCACGCCACCGAGCGGAAGTTCAAAGATGAAACGAGGGGAGGCAGGCAAAATGGTGCTCCGCTCGGAGATGCTGCTTGCCCTAGCGCGATAAAGCGTGCCAACAAACCGCTGCTTGTCTGGAAGGTCGCACCACGAGTTTCCATCTGCATTGCTGTGGTTCGCTTCGTGTCCCCCACTCGATCGGCTGAGAAAGCACCAAACGACCTTACGACAATAAAGGTTTGGCGCGAGCGACCCGTCATTGCAAAGCCTGGATGACACCGATTGCAACGCCGTCATTCTCACAACTTGCTGTCTTACGCGCAGATCAGAATGTGGCATGCGTTCATTCGTGAGTGGTCCCCAAAACAGAAATCAGCTCATGCTCACGAGAGGAATGCCGCGGTCGGTACCGGTATTCAATGACAGCAACCGACAGCTACCGGTTTTGATATTTTGGCTAGAACATGTCTCTTTTTGACCAGTCACACACACAAAAATCATTTTTTTCAATGAGGAACTGAAAATTTGTGTGGCCGTGGTTCAGACCTGCACTTCAATATTAAGCTTTCCAGACTGGCAATCTTTGCATGTATTGTGGCTTGAGTGCAAACCAAAGCTAGCGTTACCTGCATTTTATTCTTGCTTTCTGTCGGAAGGGTGACGAGTTGTGTACATGGTATTGCCGAAGTGCAGCGATGTCAATTCCAGATTATCTCACGAAAACAAAGTCGTGCATTCGCACGAAGAAGCTCTGAAATTTATAGTTTTATATTGTATTACTGCTAGTGGCGATGCGGTTGATCCATTACTTCTAAGCGACAGGTTTCACTCTGCTGCGAGCCCGATACCCAACGCAAATGTGAGCAGTGCTGGTCTGTGGCGCTTTGGATGGCGACAAATGCTGACGAGCTGTTTATTTTGGCACCTCGGACATGCTAGTCTGCGCCGCCTCCAACTCGGTTGAGCTGGTGCTAGTGCTGGGCCCCTCGGTTGATCTGAACTGCAACTGACATCGCTTGGCGCCCCCTGCGGCATGTTTGGCTGCAGCATCTCCTAGGATCCGTTCAGGACCCGGGCTGCGCTGCGCTGCTACAGAAGCAGCGACTTGCTTTTGGATGTGTGTGCCTCGGACTGCTGTAGGCTTTTAATAAAAGTTGCTGCTTTTGGTAATTTGAGCAAGGAGATAAATATTATGTTTCGTTTCGCAATTGAGATATATTGAGTTCACTGCGGTCAATTGACGATCTCTAATATCCGACCCGGGGCATCCCTCCATATCATTTGCCGGCTTAGATGCGCCTTAGCGCCTTCTCATAGTATGCTACAGCACACCGCCATAGAGTCCCGAAGGACCCTCTGTAGGGTGGCGCTCAACCCAGTGTCCAACATTCGTGCTGACATGTTCTTGGGCATCTGCTCATGAGGCAGTTACGGCCGCGAGGCTTGACGGTCCGTGTTCCGATCCATTGCCACATTGACGAGCCCGTCTGCCATCTTGTTAAAAGCGCGTAGATGGTGGAACCAAGTCCGTACCTTGAGCGAGTCCGCGTGCCTTCTGCATTGGTGCTATGGTGGAGCGAGGTGCGCCGCTCATGGTGGCGTGCGCGAGGAATAATCATCAGGTTATCCCCGATCACTTGAAGGGACCGCCACTGGCCGCGAGAACAGGCCTGCAAGCCGTGGCGAAGTCCTTCATATTCCGCTCTGTTGGTGGTGGTGTTGACACATACTGACTCAGCACACCTGCACCTGCACCTCCACCGCCGCCACCCCCACTCGAATGACCACTGCACCGGCGCCTCCAGGACCTGGGTTCCCCCTCGGCCCTCCATCGAAGAAAAGGAGGAAACATCCCCCCGAGTGCTCCGTGACAGCTATGCTTGAAGTGGAAGTGGCAGTCAAGGAGAGTTAGATAATCCTCGCTGCCCGCTTGGCTCCAGCTGTTTCTGCGCCAAAAGTAAGATTATGGGACGCAAACACAGTCGGGATTAGCTCCCCAGCCCGCATCGCTACATGTATTAATGCATGCACTATAATATTGGGAGCGCCATCGCGATACCTGCATGGGTATAAAAATCCAGCGGCGAGCGCAGGGCAGTGGTGTTGGCAGCCTACTCACGCAGTAATCGTCGTTGCATTCCTCCACTTCCGACGCGTGTAGGGACCAAGTCCCAACCGCTTGCTGCCAGGGCGGGACTATCCTACCAACGATCTGTCTTCGCCTTCAGAGCCGTGGTATTAACATAATAACTTCAGACCAGGTCAGCAGGTTATGTGCCAGGCGCGGGTCGTTGCACAGCGCTTACGTCACGGACAGCTCAAACAGACAAGTGGATATTAGCGTCCCGTCATACCGTTGGACTGGGCATGGGGTCCAATAACCCGAAGGGATTGAGCCAGGAGCACCAACTGAAGGAGCGATCTCATCGTTGCTGCCAGCCAGTTTGTCATTTCTGCAATCGCACACCACGTCAACCGTTTACCAGCAATAGCAAGCGTCTGACTGTATCAACAGTACATCCACAGACGCCACGTCTAGCATGCAGTACGGAACGCAATTACTGCGCTTGTCCGTTGCGCTCGCGCTTTTGGTGGCTCCAGTCCTGTCGTCGAGCTCTTCGTATGCGACCAAGTCGGGTATCCGGCCGTGGGTGGACGTCGATTCGCCGAGTAGCGTCCAGAACCGTTCGACGTCTCGAGGAGACACGTGGACGTTGATCATGAGCGACGAGTTCAACGTGGAAGGACGCAGCTTCAAGGCCGGAGAGGACCATCTCTGGACTGCGTTGGAAAAGGCGGATGGCGTGAATGCCGCTCTCGAAGTGTACGCTGTCAACATGACTTCAACAGAGTGCGATGGCGACGGCAACTGCTATTTCTATATCAATGCCACGGACGAGGAGACGAACCTGACGCTCTGGAACGACTATCTCTCCCCCGCCGGCTACGAAGAGGTGACCTTCTACTACCGCTCGGCCATGGTGCAAGGCTGGAACAAGTTCTGCCTTCAAGGTGGGTTGATCGAGGTGCGGGCTCAGCTCCCGGGCGCCACTAGCAACGCGTCGGGAAATCCTGACGTCAAGAATGGCTCAACGACGGTGCGAGCTGCCAACATCGACTACTACCCCACTTGGCCCGGAATCTGGCTCTTGGGTAACCTGGGTCGGGCCATCTTCACGGGTTCCACGGCTCGGATGTGGCCCTATTCGTACAACGAGTGCAATGAGACCGTCTTCGCCTCCCAGAACCAGCGGATCAGCGCGTGCAACTCCACTCCAGGCTCCGGTTTGAATGCTAATCAAGGACGTGGAGCGCCGGAGATCGACATCCTCGAAGGCGGAGGCACCGCCATCTCGTCATCCATGCAAGTGGGGCCAGGAATGCCCGACGACTTCCGTCTGATCGCAGACAATGTGTCGTCCTACTGCATCTACGGGTACACGTGCACCACCGAAGGAGCCAATAATCAGGATGTCCCGACAGCGTATTACTCCAGCTTGCGAGGCCACAAATCGTGGTATCAAGGGCTCCGTTACGGCGCCAACAACATCTGCGACACTGAACAAGATCTGCTCCAGTCCTTCGCCTCGATCAACGCTTCAGTGACTGAAGGAATCACGGAGAACGCGTGTACCATGGCATTATGCCCGGCTTCGTTTGATGTCAACGCCGACTTGGGCTATAAGGACAATGGCACGGTGCATTGGGGGGTCAACGTCAATGGCACATGCTTTCCGAAGCAGAACGCCTACATGGGCGCCTTCTTATGCAGTGCTGGCAATACGAATTCCGACTGTACAGCTTCGAGCGGATCCACCAGCGCGGACTCGGAGTTTGCATACCAGATGGACGCCATCTCCTCCAATTGGGCCGTTCACATGGCCGCGTACGTGGATTGGGTCACGTACTCCATCGAGTGGGTGACTGGAAGTGATGGCTACATTCGATGGGAGGTGGAAAGCCAGCCAATCTTTGAGATCACGGCGGATGTACTTACCAATCCGCCTCAAGACGCCGCGCAGATGAATCCCAAGAAGCTTATGATCGAAGAACCCATGTACATCATCTTCAATGTGGCGTTGTCCAGTTCGTGGGGCTCCAAACCACCCAACGCTGGCACAAGCGGTTGCTACGGAGACGGCTCAGACGAGACCACTAACGCTATCTGCGACGCCTTCCCCATGTACCTCAAGATCGACTACATCCGCGTCTACCAAGACACATCCAAGGGCACGGCCATGGCTATCGGTTGTAATCCATCCTCCCATCCGACCAAACAGTGGATCGAGGACAACATCGACTCCTACACGGATACTGACAACCCCTGGACCAAAGTGTCGGGTCGGGCGTTCTGTGACTCTGACGACGACTGCACCATCTCATCTCGAATGTCAGTGATCACGGGGTCCTGTAAGAATGGTCGGTGTAAATGCGCTTCCGATTCCTGGTCCGGACCGCGCTGTACTGAAGCTGCTAGTGCCACCGATAGCGACGAAGTGTACGGGCCGCCAATGTACGCCTCCATCGTACTGGCAGTGGTGACGACAGGGGTCACACTGGCCACCAGCGCGTATTCCGCACGCAACAATAGGAAAGAGCGAGGCGATCTGCAGAAGGCGCAGCTTCACAAAGAGGCGAGGGCTGCCATGGACACCGCACCGACCAGTGAAGCCGACGCAAAGACGGAAAGAGTGAACTACAGCACCAACTTTGTGTGATCCAAACCACATCAAACGTATTTGTATGCAACATCAAATAAGAAACGGGCTCATAACCTGTATGAAGTGGAAGATGGGGGATGTATTCATTACCACTATTGAGCCGAGTTAGTCAAGTGCAAGATAAAGTCGAGCCGATTAAGTTCGAGATGCAGTCGGTGACGCTTCATCGTCTCTTTCCTGGAGGTTCGTAACTTCTTTCTTTCCTTCCTCTTGCATAGTTGCACGTCTTAGAAGAAGGACATCAGAAACGCGCTGGTGGCTGCGATCGCCAAGCCGAGAGTCCCCATGTAGCCGCCAACCTGAGTGGCTTCGCTGGTGGTTCCGCTGGTGGTGGTGGTGGTGGTGGAGGAGGAGGTGGTGGTGTATGTGCCCGTGCACGTCACGCCTGAAAGCGACGTGATGACATTAATCCCCGTTGAGGTGCGCGAGAGCGAGTACGTGGCAGTACTTCCCTCGCC
>MBAC02006892.1:0-40070 GCA_001712635.2 Nothophytophthora sp. Chile5
ACCATTACGCTGCGATCAAAGACGCCACCACGGCGCTGCTTCAAGCAGTGTGGGCCAAGTACTCGGCGAAGATCGAGGCTGCCTACACAAAACTGTGCCAGTCTGCTCACCCGGGTCCCCACTCCGAGCAGTTCCAGGAGCGTGCTCTAAAGCGTCACTTGCTGCAACTCATCGTGGCTGGAGGCAAGCCCCCCGTGCTTAGCATGACCCCAGTGGTAGCACCGTCGGTGGCACCATCGAAGATGGCTTTGGACTTGCTAAACAAGTCTACTTTTGCTACTGACAAGGCAACTGGACTCCGTTTGGTGCTTGAAGACGAAAGCTTCCCCGAGCGCGCGAAGGTGCAGGAAGCGATTTTCGAGGAATGGCGCCAGACGCCCGACATGTTGACCAAGTACATCGGCATCGTGAGCAGCCTGGACTCGAGCGACGTGGGTGAGCAGATCCTGAAGTTGCTGGCGCACCCAAGCTTCAACCCGGCACAGTCCAGCCATGGACGCACGGTGTCGCGCTGTCTCTCGCAGATCCGCCACTTCTCACTGGCCACGGATGAAGGCTTGGACGTGATGGTCAAGGTGTTCCTGAAGATCGGCAAGGTGAACCAGATGGCGGCGTATCCGGTGCTGCAATCGTTCGACCACCTGGACCGTTTCGACGAAGCCACGAAGGCCAAGATGCTGGCGGCGCTGCAACGGATGCAAGACTCCATCGACAAGAAGAAGGAGGAGTCGCTCTACAACCAGCTCAACATCATCCTCAAGAAGGTGTAAGTGTAAGTCGCCTCGACTCTCGCTTTAGCCAAGCCGACTCGTTGCAAATGCTGCGGGATATGCGTCACGCCTTTCAAAAGGTCAATAGGAAAACCGGGCAAGCTGCTTGCTGTTTATATCTGGCGGGTTCTTACATATTTGCTCTGAGTGCCTCTGATCCTGTTTCGTATCCTCGATAGGTGAGCTGTGACCCCTCCACAGCGTGTCTAGAGGGAGGTGTGGTGGAGTTTGGCAAGGAAGGGCTCGACCACCTCGTAGATGGCGCCACTGCGCACTAGTGCCAGCACTGCGTCCATGTCGGGCTTCATGACGCGGTCCTTGTCCAGTTTCGGCACATGGGAGCGCACCAGCGCGTGCACAGCTTCGAGAGCCTCCGTTGTGCGCAGCGGACGCAGCAGATCCAGCGCTTGGCAGGCCGCCAAGAGCTCAATGGCCACCACCGTCTCCACATGCTCAACAACTGTGAGCGCCTTGCGTGCAGCGAAGCCGCCCATGGACACGTGGTCCTCCTTGGCGCCGCTGGTGGAGATGGAGTCCACCGAGGACGGGTGCGTCAGTACCTTGTTCTCCGAGACCAGCGCCGCGGCCGTGCAATGCGCGATCATAAAACCCGAGTTGAGTCCGCCCTCGGGGACGAGGAAGGCCGGCAAGTTGCTCAGCGTGGGGTTCACAAGCCGCTCAATGCGACGCTCACTCACGCTGGCAATCTCGTGGATCCCGATGGCCAAGTAGTCCAGCACTTTGGCTGGGTACTCGCCGTGGAAGTTGCCACCGGAGATCACAAAGCCGCCTCCTCCCCGGTAAAAAGTGTCCGAAGTGCGCTTCATACCCGCGGCAGGGTGCTCAACGGGTTTCTGCTTCTGCTCCACAAGCGCCTTGAGGCGCTCGATCTCTTGCTTAGCGTCCGCGAGATTGGTGATGTCCTGCGAGGAGGCTGGCATCTCGACAGGCTTCACCTCAACCTCGTCGTTTTGGTTGGACGGAGCCAGGTCCGTCGTGACCTCAGCGCTGCCCGTGAACACCATGGGGTTGTCTGTGGCGCTGTTCATCTCGACGTCCAGCACGCCGCGCACGAACTGGATGGTGTCGTGTACGATGCCGTGAATCTGCGGCGCGCAGCGTAAAGTGTAGGCGTCCTGCACTTTCCCTTCGTAGTTGTGACTACGGAACAGCTCCGACGGCGCGTCAGCCCTCAATAGTGTCCGGATACGCGCTGCCACAAGCTGCTGGCCCGTATGCGGCCGTGCGGCGTGGATACGCGGGTGGAAAGCGTTCACCGTGCCACAGAGCACCTCCAACGTGAGCGCCACGGCCACGTCGGCACAACGCGCGACGTTCTCAGCACGCACGACGGCCTCAGCGCCCACGGACGTGATGAGTTGCGTGCCGTTGATCATGGCCAGCCCTTCCTTGGCGCCGAGTTGAACAGGCTTGAGTCCATTCTTGGCGAGCACCTTGGCCGCCTCGCCCACCACGAAGTCGTCGCCAACTTTATCCCACATCGGGCCTTCGCCCATCATGCCCAGCGCCAGGTGAGACAGCGGTGCCAGGTCGCCGGAGGCGCCCACCGTGCCCTTGCAGGGCACCACGGACAGGCAGTCGGCGTTGAAGGCGCCCACCAACTGCTCCAGTGTGTGCACGCGGATGCCCGAGTGGCCCTTGGCCAATACGTTGATGCGCAACGCGAGCAACATACGTGTCTGCGCCGGCGACAGCGGCTCGCCTGTGCCCGACGAGTGCGAGCGGATGAGGTTCTCCTGCAGCTCCGAGAGCTTCTCAGGGCTGATGATCACGTTCGAGAAGAGCCCGAAGCCCGTGTTGATGCCGTAGGCCACGCGCGTCTTGTCCTTGAGGATGTTGTCCACGACGTTACGTCCCCGGGCCACGCGCTCCCAGGCCTCGGAGCTCAGCACGATCTTATGAGCGCCCTTGGACAGCGTCACCAGGTCCTCGGCGCACAGCGACTCGCCGTCCAGCACCAGCTCATGCTGCTTCGAAGTGAAGTCCCCAAGCGCCATGAATGCGGCGCGAAGAAGGTAGTGGGCGGTTTGCGTGGTTGGCTTGCGCGCTTCCGGTCAAATTGGGAAATGAACTGACCCGGAGCCGCAACAAGCGGCGGTTGGATCGCTCCACTCTTGTCGCTGCTGGCGCTGGCGCTTGCATGTGCTTGCCGCTGTTGCTCTCTTCGGTGATGGGCAGATGATCCGATTGGTGACGTCGGGGCGTGACGACGCTTCAAACCCTCCGAAACGCGATATTTCAAGCCATGACGTCGCTTCACTCCGTCCTGTCGTTCGCACCGCTTAACAACAAGTAGTAGACGGCGTGGTGCAGACGGTGCTGAAGGCGGTTTCATGTACTAAGTTAGGTGAGTGATTGGTCGCATTTGGCATTTCGCCTTCAACGTGCAATCCTGCGTGATGGGTTCACGTTGCCGTGATTGGATGCCCTGAAAACCTGCAAAAGCAAATACACCTCGTGACCCCGATTCGGTTGCATTCCCACAAAAAAACTCGTTTACAGGTCTTGTATTCAGGGTGTTTCAAAAGTGGAGTCTACTACGGTATTTCAATCCTGGACAGCGGACGCATTTTGCCTGAAATTCATCGGGTCCGCTTCCTGTCGAAACGGTGATTCGCACCATCCATGTTTTAAAACCGCCGCATACGTTGGGATTTACATGCGCAAACGGGTTTCGAGCGTGGTTGGACTGGGTCGGCAGGCCATGACCGAACAAAACAAACCCGTGTCTGCGCCATTCGAAAAGTTTCGTGCGTGAGGGAGGCGCAGCCTCTATAATGACGGAGCCCAGCGCTTGTGGAGACATCAATACGGCTACCGCCCTCCCCACCGCCGACGAATCTGCTACTTTGCGTCCCTCCAACCGAGACACAGAGTTCTCTTCCATTGATACTTATATCGAGACAGACAGCGGCTGCACAAGCGTCGTACCACGCGCTCCAGCTACCATGTCCCCAAAGATCGAAGTCGACGTCGGTCGAAGCGCCGAGCCGCACTGCGTGACACGGTGCGCGCCTATAACGTGTCTGCCATACAAACACGAAAGCTGAGTGATTATTCTGGTGTCGTGAACGAGCTCTGCTACACTAGTCCCGTTGCAGCCAGGATCGCTAATGTAACGGAGTGACACGGTCAATGACCCAAACGTAACTGGGTTACTTAATGTGTGGTCACAGAGACTGTATACGGAGGCTGTATACAGCTCGGCGGATATCGCTATACGCCCTGCGGGCCGGAAGTGTACACAATACACGTGGCGGGCAGGCGGTCAGTGACCAACATTCATGATTCCCCGAATCTGGAAGATTCCAGAAGGTTCTAGAACCCACCTTATTAGAGATCCCCCTGAATGCGTGCAACGCCATTCATTTTAGATACATATGACTAAACTATAGAAAACATAGTTTAGGCTACATATTAGCGTAGGAGCGGGCAGCGACTGTAACGGGGTACGTTCGAGTACCCCTTTCACAAGGTGATTGGGTACGGTTTGTACCCTTTCACAGTCACGGTAAAACCGGTATTGATCTAGTGACACAAAGAGTGACTTTATCACTCTTTCGGGACAATTGGGTCCCTCGTTTCTATGGTACGAAGTACCTTAAGTGGCTGGGAGCCACTCATTTGAGCGACCCGTGTAAACTACGCCTGGGAGGATAGTTTACTGCATTTGTGTGGATTTACATTAGCACAGATTCGTTTAGAAGGTATTTTACTTGCAGCGTAAAATACTGCCGCAAACTAAGGAATCAATTCAGTCTTTATTTTAGTTTTAAAACCTCAAGCTTTGTTCCCTTAGGCCAGGAACAGGACCGAACCAAGTTCGGTCAAAGCGATAGAATATCGCTAGCACTTCCTCTGTGCATTGTGCTCTGTGACGGCCCCGTCACAGCGACAGTTTCTAATTTCAATTCAGTCTCAATTTTGCTTGGAAAAGCGTTACGTGTTTATCCCAACGAGAGCTGCGTGGAGGCTGGGGTAGCATATTTTGCGCAAACATAGCAACAGCAAAAATTGTAGACAGAGGATACAGCTACAGTCTGGAAAAACGGATGTCATCCACCAAAGGCCAACCTGGAGGGGGTATTCTTTGCCCCAACTGAATCAAAGCAATACCCCCAGGCGTGTGATAACGCAATTGGGTTGGTGGGAGAATTGATATGTTTGGGCCTGGGTTTAAGATCCGTGTGCGCAGCACACAGATCTCAAATCGCAGGCATTCCTTTGGATTGACTCTATCACCCCCTCCGCTTTTCCTAACCCCTTGATTGCCTTCGATTGCTACGGTTTGGCAGTCCTATATAAATTCAAGATATCTGATGTTGTGTCATTAGTCATTTTCAATATAAAAAAGGAAAAATATGTTAAAGTGATTATAATTCACAAACTCAGTCAACGTTCCCATACAGCTAGGATTTACCACATAAACTGACACCTGCATACAGAAAAAAATCCCAACAAAAAAAATAGCGTTGATTCAGTCTGCATCATAAGATTTCTGGCCTGAACATACACAAACAAATGAAATAAAGGGAAGGCACCACTTAATCAAACCCATAGAAGTCCTGCCAGGCGTCTCTTGCCTTTGCGTGGTCTTTGTCAATCAGGCTTAAGGTCGGCAGTCAGCGCTGCCATCAGCCCGAGCTGCTTGCAAAGCCATCTCGAAAACGGTGCGATAGTCTTTATTTTGACTAAGTTCGCCTGGCGAATTTTGAGGTTCGAACTTCGGATTGCCTGTTAAGTGCGGTCCACGACATGGTTAAGCTTGATTTGTGTATTGCGAAATATACTGCGACACACATAAATATTTATCGCCTTAATGATTTGAGGGGCAGTTCAATATTTATGTGGGATACTATAACAATAATGTGCTGGTGGCTGCTCCGCAGCCTCCTTCTTCGAAGGATAGCAGCTACCCCAGAATAAATACGGGTTTATTAACAGAACCAAAGGTGCAAAGCACTTGGCTTGAGTATAAGCAAGCGACGTCGGAAGAGACTCCGTCGCTTTAAAGCTTATTAAGCAAGGAATTTCCTCTGCACATTGTGCGTGTGACGGCCCCGTCACAGCTAAGACCACCGAGGAGAGAGCCAACAGGCGGAAGAGGACCTGCTCGCCGCCGAGGGCATGGATTGCTCTTTGTCTCCTGTGATGGACGCCCGTGAAGAGTTCACGTCGGCAGACCTCGGCGAAGACGACACACTCATGGCAGCGGTGACAGTCCAGGCAGTGTGGTGGAGGACTACAGCTCGGATGGCTTTAAACTGGTCGGTCCCGATGGAGAGCCCCTTCGTGATCCGGGCGCATTTGATTGGCGCTCTAGAGATAATTTCGTGTAGTGCCTAGTGTGGTGGATCTTCTCTCCAGTACATCTCCCAACAGGAGGCCTCCGCGGACGAATCCTCGACGGTGTTTGCTACGAGTTATGGCAGTTTTGCATATGCTATGTGTGGCTGCTATTCCAGTATTCAGATTCCAGCGACAGCTGTCCGAAGAATGACGACGTACTATGGCCTCATGGTGAGGTGTGGGCATCTCATTTGCAGAACCCTGATCGCATTTTAGTGTGGAATGCGGGTTCGGTGGAGTGGTGCTCGTGCGTTGGAAGCTGCCAGCCATACAACTGTCATAACGTGCTCGTGGATCTCTCTCGCGCAAGCGTCGGTCGGCCCAGGAACGGCGGTAGTGGCGGTCGCAGCAGCGGAAACGGCAGTCATAATGGTGGTGACGCGATCTGCGAAGCGCAAGGCTGACGAAGCTGGACACCCGACACGGCGTGAGCAGACGTTGATAGCGGCGACTGCGCAAGGTGGTGTAGCCGAGCAGAGTGAGGCGCCTGGTGTCGGGCAAGAGGTGAGACTGGCAGCCACAAGAAGTGAACCAGTCGGCGAGCCAGCGTAAGTGTCAGCGGCGATCAGGTCGGAGCAGGAGGCGAATCTGGTAGACACAACAAGTGAGCCGATCAGTGAAGCGTCTCCGAGGCTAGCGTCGACGAGAGCAGAGCCGGAGGCTAGATCTCGAAGCAGAGCGAGGTCTACGGTTGACGGCGACGCGGCGAGTGGATCGAATGGCACGGCGAAGCGGAAAGCAACAGAGCTGACGGTGCAACTGACTGATGATGCCAACATAGAAGGCCAAGAGACGAATGGTAACACAATTCGTAGAGGATGGGGTTATCGCGGGCAGGCAGTGGTCGGAGACTACAGACTGGCGCTTCTTGAGACACGGCGAAGACGGCAAGTGGTTTTGCTGCCGATACTGTGGCCGATCGTGTTCAAAGATAATCACGATTCAATTTGGTCTGGCCATCTCCGAGGACCACCGACACATCCACGGATCGCCCAGCTCTATTGGTGATCGAACATGCAGCGAGGAGTGAAGCACTGGGTTTCTGGATGCCAGGGGTGTGGGAGTCGGAAGACGTGGCCAAGGGTGGTCGTTCCACCATTGCGAAGGCTTTAAGGCGGCAACGTGGAGGGCCAATGGGCACTGAATTTGGCCGGCCCATCCCCGGTCGCGAGTAGCGGACAGCGGTACGCCACGGATGTGCTGGAGTACGTAACCAGGTATGCTGCAGCGGCGACAGTGGAACAGCAGACGGCGGAGGGTGTGGCCTCGTTCTTAATGACGGAGGGGTGTTGCGGTTCGGGGCGTTCAGAGAGCTGTTGACGGACAGTGCGCCGGAGCTCACGCGCGAGGTGATCGAGCAGCTCGTGCTTCTGTTGCAAGCAAGGCAGGTGAACCCAGTGTCGTACCGGCCGCAAACGATTGGGTTAGTGGAGCATGTCTACTGGACGTGGAAGGATTGTGCAGCGCTACATGGCTGAGGAGCGACAGCACGACTGGGAAATGTGGGTGAAATTCGCGGTTTATGTCTACAATTCTGCGCGGCACTCGACGGTTGGCCTGTTGCCTACCGAGATGTTGAGGAGCCGGACGTGACGGATGGGGAGCTGTCAGAGTACTGTGTGAGGCTGGTGACGACGCTGACCAAGGCACGAGTGTGTACTGAGAAGGCAAGGGCAAGGGAACAGACGCGACAGGCCCGGTACTACAACCGCAGTGCGATAATTCAAGGCAGGAGATCGAGTGTGGGTGCATCGGTCACCACGTGGGAGAACGGCGACCAAGTTGGGTCATCGGAGGGTAGGCCACATGCTAGTCGTGGAGCCTGTCGGATACGAGAACTTCCTGGTGCGACGAGAGGATAAGAGCGACAATGCCGAGGAGTCAATCATACACGTGTCTTTTATGGTGGATTACTATTTCCCCGGGAGGTTACTGGAACAAGCGGCGGCGGATTTGGCGTGGGAACTCGAGGATGAAGAACTCGGCGGCGGTGAGCGCGAGTCGAGCGCGGCGTGCGCTACTGCGAGTGAGTGTGGGCGAGGAAGGCGTAGTGGATTGTAGTGAGTAGGTGAGTGAATACAAATAAGAGCGGCATCTATTGTGGCGTTCCGGCGGGAGGATTGCCAGTTACATCCTCGGCGGCCCTTTGCTGTGTCTAAGTATACGAGCTGAATAGTGCAAGAAGGTGAGCGCGGAAGCGACTGAGCGGATACGCGTTACAGAGGTGTATCGAGACCTCGATGTTGAGGCCCAAAGGCTTTTTTTCCGGCAAGAAATCAACAGCCCTATTCTCTGGACTCCATTGCATGGCGGCAACTGAGAACCAGACCACTGAGCCGCGCCACAGAGTAAACAGTCCCTGTCGTATTCGACGTACGAAGACTTGTGTCGCTGGACACTCGCCCTCGATAATGGGGACTTTACGCACCTGTTTCTGACAGCTTGGTGTGCAGATCGGCTTCCGTCGAGTCACTGAGTTCCCAGCACTTTGTCAGTGTTGATGCTCTATAAATGGAGAAGCCTCATGCAAAGACTCATCGACGGGAGTCAAGAAGGCTACAAAGAAGCCTATGCCACATGTACGGAGCGGAGCAGAAGCAGAAGCTGAACGGTTCTACGCCATCGGGATGGACACTCTCACCCTGCATAAGGCGTCGCGTAAACGACGTCACTCTCAGATCACTGCGATAACGGTGCTTAAACTGGTTCGGCTAGCCGAAAATGAAACGAACCCCAACTATTGCCGCCAATTGTATAAACCTCGCAAAAGAGCGAAGCAGCACGGTGAAGCTGATATGCAGTGCCAACATTAGATGGGGAAGTGCCATTAGCAAAAAATGGGACTGAACCTGCGACTTGATCGGCGAGCACAAAGCGATCGGAAATATCCGCAGCGGGGAATATATATTCCTTTATAAGTGGACATTTCCTTATCCTAGTCGACCAATCAGATCCTGGTTGGGATTCGACCAAGAAGGTTGACACTGATACTCTATCCAAACTTGAAAATTGTGTCACACACTAAATAAGGACATTTCCCTTCACACCAGCCGCTCAAAAGCAAAACAACCGCAACAAGAAGAAAGCAAAAGGTGATAAAGCAAGCGTGAAGCGCTTGGCTCGTAGCTCGCGACGTGGGCTACCCGCCTCCCGCCGCTCTCGCCCGCCGCTCCCTCGCTCGAGTATTCACAAGGGACAAGCGCACTCTTCTATCTATCGTGACGGAGAGACTGAAGACTCTGTGGAAAGTGGGGGAACATTTAATAAGTCCAAACGGTAGGGGAACACCGAACGATTCCCCGTCACGTGAAAGAGAGCAGACACAGCGAGACGCGAAGCCAACGCTGCGGAGCTAATAACACCTGACACTACCATGGTCGGTAGATATATTTCCATACTAAAATCTCAGTTGCAGTTTATAGGGGGAGTGCTGTCATACTGGGATTTATTTGTCGATAGATTCGACGGGCAGAGGGGGGATGGATCCGTTCAGACTGATTAATGCTGTGTGTGTGTGTGTTTGCTATGTGTTTGGGATTTACAACAGGCGAGGATCCGGCACACGCCGCGGTTTCCGTTGGGAACGCGGATTTCCAAGTATTTTAACGGCTACATGGAGGCGTTCGAGGGGACTGTGGATAACCATTCGAGCACCACGGGCTTCTACCACATCTCGTACGATGACGGCGATAGCGAGGAGATGGCGGAGGACGACGTCGAGACCCATTTTCTCAGCAAACCCAAGTCTGGGTCGCCCAAATCCGTGCCTGTTGCTTCTGTTCGTAACAGCAGCAGCAGCCCCCCGTCAGATGTGGTGTCTCCCCTCGTTGTTTCAAGCGGTAACGGTGGTACCAAAGTGCTGAGTTTGAATGCGAATGCGCCGGGGCTCTCACGCAGCAACAGCTTTAATAGCTCCGACGATCAAGGGCAATACGAAGGCAGCGAGTCGCTACGCGTTTCCATTCCTGCACACAAGTACGAGGAGGAAGATGAAGAAGAGGAGGAAGAGGAGGAAGAGGAGGAAGAGGAGGAGGAGGAGGAGGAGGAGGAGGATGTGGAAGAAGAAGAGGAGGAGGACATGGCAGCGGAGGGAGAGGAGGAACCCCACGTCGCCGGGGAGGTGGGCGCCCAGGAGATCAACCAGCTGATCGGCAAGTCCGTGTCGAAAACAGTCACAATGGTAGGAGGTGGCGTCGAGACCGTACAAGGTGCGGTGTCGAGCTACTTCCCTGCCACGCGGATGTTTCGCGTGATGTATTTCGACGGTGAATGCACTGATCTCACGTATCACCAAGTGATCGAGAGCATTCCGTCGTATTCGCCACCGGTTGTGGGCGGTGGAAATAAGAAGCGCAAGGCTGTGCAGAATGTGGCACATGGTGGAGAGAACGGCGGCGTGTCGTTTGCTCCGTCGGCGTCGCCAAAGAGACCTAAGATCTTGGGGTTGAACGACACGACGACGACCAAGGTCAAGGGACGTACCAAGAAGACTAGCAAGGCTAGGTCGCCATCGTCTGGAAGTCGATCACCCGCCACACCTGTCGTTCGCCAGTCAGAAATGGCCGCCATTGATAATGTGGAGCTCGACATGCTCCGCAAAGTGCTCTACATGGCTGTGAGCACCTCCTCTGTCAGCTACAAGGGGAAGAACCAGCAACTGAAGGTGCTCTCCGCGAAAGAACTGACGGTGAGTGAACCATTTCGTACGTTGTGGTTTCATGACTAGCCGATTGATCTATTCGTGCTGCTGTTGGGTCGTATGTTGTTGATGTGGTGGGAAATTAACGGCGGGTTTTGTTCACAGGGTGAGAAGGCGCTGGAGCTGTTTGTGCGGAAGGATGGACTGGTCTCCTTGGTGGAGCTCCTCTCAACTTGGGAGCACCACAAAGAAACAGAGGCGGGAGTGTTGCTGATTCTAAAGGTAAGCAACTATTTGTTGCATCTTTGGTTTCATCCAGTGGTAAGGTCTGGTGTTGCTGTAGCAAATGAATTCAGCTCAGCCCTTGTTTTCTCTTTGTTCACTCTGTGCAGGCTCTTGCTGTGCTGCCTGGTGTGACATCCGAGCTCATTCGACTCAGCAATATCGGCAAAAAAGTGCGGAGCATTGAGAGAAAGGGCTCGTTTACTGACAAGATCATAGCGGAACTCGCTGGTTGGGTGATCGCCAAGATGAAGGCGGATGTCAACGCGGAAAAGCAGGCCAGGGCGAACGCTGCCAGTACCAACGGCGAGTCGAAGAGCAATGGAAAGGGGAAACTGCACGGGGAAACGGCAGATGACGCAACGCTCCAGAGCCAGCCGAGCGCACAAAATGCTGTCGACCAACACAACGGCGTCAACAAGCAGGAGAAAGACAGCAACTCACGGATGCAGGCAGCCCATTCCAGTAACGGGAAAGCTCCAGCTCCAGCTACTGCAAGTGCCACTAGCTCGGTCTCGAAGAGGTCCAACTCGGTTGGACACCTGCGCAACCTGATGGGTACGATACGATTTGTTTGTCTGTGCTGAACGTGCGGACTGATTAACCTCGCTGTTGCCTCTTTGTGGTGAAACTGTGCAGGCTCACGAAATGGCCGAGATACAACAAGTGCTCGCCAGGGCAAGGACATTTTTGGCAATAGCTTGGGCCCCCAGAAAAAGCACAAACTGGGGACGGCACACAATTGGCGAGCCCGACGATCGACTGTGGTGCTTGATCAAGTTAACAAGCGGGTCACAGAGAAGGCGGCAAACGAGCAAGAAGTCCAGATCCTGAAGTCGAAGAAGGAGGAGGCCGAGGAATGGAGCGCAGACCGGCAAATGACAATCTCGTTCGGCGCAATAACAATATTCCCGTTCCAAAAGGAAGTGGAAGTATCGAAGCTGCTTGTCTTCCGGCCGATCGGATCGAAGGCACCAGAACGCCCCAAGATTGCTCGGCGGTCAGGCCCCCTCAAGTCGATTCTTCGCGTCAGTTTGCCGCCTCCAAGCGCAGCAAACAGTGAGCCACAAATCGACGAGGCAGCGTCGGCATCGGCGCCGCCCATAGTCCAATCAGCTGCAAGACCTGTGCTGGAACCAATCATGCCGGATGCTGCGCGTCCCACGCTAGTCGTCCCAAGCGTGGCCAATGAAGCATCTGCCATCGCCCCAACGTTCGAGAATTCAAAGCTTTCGAATGTGGTAAGCCCGACGGAGAAGCAAAAGAAACACAACGAGGAAACCATGGAGGAAACCATGGAGGAAACCAACGAGGGAACCGACTCCCCACCGCCATTCATCCCCACATCGGAGCAGCCACCGCTGGATTTCGTGGAAGAGGAAGCAGACCTGATTGCCGACACCGGTGGCGATAGCGCCGATATCGTAGTAGAGAAA
Source organism: Nothophytophthora sp. Chile5 (assembly GCA_001712635.2). Classification (NCBI taxonomy): domain Eukaryota; phylum Oomycota; class Peronosporomycetes; order Peronosporales; family Peronosporaceae; genus Nothophytophthora; species Nothophytophthora sp. Chile5. The sequence continues at coordinate 12,498 of MBAC02006892.1, forward strand.
CCCGCTGAAAACTCCACTGACGATCAACCAAAACCAGCGAACTCGACCGGCGGCTACAGCTCCGTCCCCTCGCCAGTGGTTTCCGAAGATGAATCTTCGGATGAGGAGGAAGGGGAAGTCCTTCGCAGTGAAACGATGTGTGATGGTCCAGTATCTTCAAGTGGAATATCAAAAGGAGCCGACTCCCCGAAACCAGAGGCGGATGCGAGTTGCTCCGCCGATCCAAGCCTGGAAAGTACTCGCATCGAGTCTCCCGTTGACACACAGCATCCCACCACTTCTGCCTGAGCAGGGCGGGGTATGAATTGACCTGCGGTGGATGGGCCTATGATTTGCTCCCGTTTGCTGCGTAATTGGGGAATCCTGTTTTTAACAACTGGAAGTCGGCCTGGCCCAGAAAAGATATGATGTGGCAACCAGAGCTGCCGGAGCCAACCGATCCCTCGATTCGGGCAAAATGTGACGAGGTGAGTTGGGCTTTCCCTCCACTGGTTACCACAGGAGCGGAGCTTTTGTATGGGCTCGCTGTGATTCCCGAGCTCATCGACGGTGTTTTGGTTGAAATTTGGTTATCTTCCACTCTTCAGCAGCTATCAACGGATAAGTGCCTTACATGTGTTGTAGTATTACAAGCACTCCCGCTGCATGTATTACATGTAGTACATGTATTTCGTGTACTGTAGTATTCGTGAGTGTGGCTGAATGCGCGCGCCCAGCTGGCGAGTGTGGCGCAACTCGGGATGGTCAAAACTCCTATCACTCTGGAACGGTTTGGGGAACGCAATGGGCGCTTCACGTATTTCGTGCGTGTGTTGGAGGGGAGGAGGGGGTTGCAACATGTCGAGGCATCACCAAGGTGCTCTCACTGTGCCAGCTTGGGACTTCTTCGCCTTCTGCTGTCCGCATTGCTTTAACGCTATTATGGATTTACACGCGACTCTTTCACAACATACTGCGGGTGGCATTGGCACACAGAATGAAGGGGGGGGGGGACTACTGTACTATACAGCTAGACTGCCATTGATGGGATTGTGGTCGCCAACTGGACCTGCTCTAGCAGACATTTCTGTTGTAGCTCTTGGAACTGGCGGAGTTTCCTGCCCACCGAGTCTAACACGTAATCTTGCGAGCGAACGAAATCCTCCGCCCGAGTTGAACCCTTCCCGGGACACTTGGCTCCGAACTGGCAGAAGGTTTGCACCACCGAAGCGTTAAGCGGGTCGATCGGAGATCGAGTAACGATCGTCCAGACCTGATCCTGGAACTGAAGCCCGTCAGCGGGTAGGAACCAAGTTGCGGTGCCGACCAGCACGATCCGATCCGCGTCTTCGTACTTGCGCACGAAGTTCAGCCCCTTGATGGGCACCGTGTTGCGTAGTTGAAGTTTGCAGCTCCTCGCCAGAGAATTTAAACATCGCGCGCGAACCTAGCACACACACACCAGCATAGTTCCTGTCAGTTCTTTCCGTCCTTTGTGGGTTCGCAGATCTTCCTCAAAGAAAGTGCTCGACTTACAAATTGGGGCACCTTCTCGGGGTCCTGGGACCTTTGTGTGGTGCATTCCCACAGAATTTGGCTCGCTTTCTGGATCGGACACGCCATCGGCGTCACTGTAGTTGTTTCCATGTAGGTGCCGAGGGGTTCTCCCCGTTTATCCTGCGTAAGGCATGAGGTCACGGGTTGACCCTTTAAAGGCTGAAACATCGAGTCCGTTTGCAAGTACAGTGCTGCCACAGTCATTTCCAGCTCCGACAGCACCGAGTCACTGATGTCAACACTCAGCAAGAAGCTGTCGGTCATGGGCTGGGGCCGATTGGGTAGAGGCTGCAGCTCGCAAAGAAACGCCATCCCCTGCAAATACACCCACCACAAACGCACAGATTGTGCCTGTCAGTAGCGATACAGTTAGAGAGAAACAATCGAAGCAGCACGTACGTCCAGCATGTTCTTCTTTCGGAGCAACTTGCGGAAGGAATGGGACACTTTGCGTTGCCGCGCCAAGATCGTCTTCAGCTCCTTGTTCGTGCGCTCTGCGCGCTGTCGTTCTTGGTTCTGGACGGCGGCCAGGTCTTCCCATACAGACACGACGCCTCGCCGCTGCCGAGACAAGTCAGCAGTACCTCTCCCCGTGTCCAGCGTGCTGAGATCGCGTCGCGTGCGTTGCAGATGCAGCAAACGCGCATTGAGCTCCGCCACCTGCTGCCGCAGCTCCAGCACCTCCCTCTTCTTCTCGCGTTGGAATTTGGTGGATTGTGGCACGTCAGCTCCTCGTGTCTGCTTCGTCTTCGGTTCATGTTGGGCGTTGCCCTGGCCGGTTGCGAGTCCACCAGTCGGCTGATTGGGAGTGGGTCCATCAAACAGCAAGGGGGACCCCGAGTCGCCATCGCTTGACACGCTCTCGTCAAGACTGGGCTCACTGTCGCTGCTTTCGCAAGAGTCGATGAACGCCAGCACATCCGACAGCGTCGCGCTCGTCTCGTCCGTGGGTGTAGCAACGTTCATCCCGTGAGCCGCTGGTCCAATGCTGTGGGCTGTTGGCCGCTTGTTCAGAAGTGAGGGCATAGCATGTGATCTGAGCGGAAGAGATGATCATCAAGGATGGGGTGGAGACGCTCTTCTGCCGGCACACAATGATTATGCGGCAAGAATGTTGACTCGCCACCTGTACCGCTACCAGCAATCCTCCGCAGATACCGGTAGTACCGGTACCGACAGTTGTGGTCGTTCCTCAACGCTTTGTCATAATCCGCCTTGATTTCGCACGCCAGCGCCTCGATAACGAAAACGTGTGGCAAAAGACGCAGCAGATCCAGCGCTTGGTACCAGGCCGCCGCTATTAATGCATTGTGTTTCGACAACCGCAACGCTCTCTGCATGTTCCACCATTGCGAGTGCCTTGTGCTGCGAAGAGGTAGCTTCCGTTGACGAGGAGTGCGTCATCACTTGTTGTCCGAGAACAGCGCCGCCGCTGTGCGCCATTGACGTGGAAGATCGACAGATGGCTCAGTGTGGGCGTCCGCGAGGTTTTTATGGCACGTAAACCCTCGGGACGGCGGCCACCTCGACACTGCTCAGTTGAAATTGGCCAAGTCGGGAGGCTTCAGCTGAGCCTCAAGCAGGCCCATTGTGCCTTCATCTCGGCCCATGATTCCCATGGGGTTGTCAGAGGTGCTTGCTTTCCACATTGGCGTCCAACACGCTGTGCAGCGTATTCGACATCCAGCAGTTTGCTTACAGAACGAACCGTCGGATTTCGAAAGCAGCTCAAATGAATGTGCGGCTAGACTACCTCGGCACCGACGGCCGCCAACCCTGATTGCTCCAACAGAAATTTCTGCTGGTGTTCTTGTAGCTGGCGAAGCTTCCTGACCACTGAGCTGAGCACGTAGTCTTGCGAGCGAATAAAATCCGCACTTAGGTCCGAACCTGCAGAAGCTCTGTACCACCGAAGCATTGAGCGGGTCGATTGGGGACCGAGAGATGATCGTCCAGACCTGGTACTGGTACTGAAGCCCGCCGGCAGACATGAACCAAGTAGCTGTACTGGTCAGAACGACCCGATCGGCGTCCTCGTACTTGCGCACAAAATTCACCCCATCGATGGGCACCGTGTTGCGTAGTTGAAGTTTGCAGCTCCTTGCCATTGAATTTAAACACCTCGCACGAGCCTAAGACATCATCATATACACGAGAGGAATCACTTGTCAGTTGTTTTCACTTCACCCTTTGTGAGCCCACAGACGCAAGCAACGGACTTACAAATCGGGGCACCTTCTCGGGATCCCGGGACTTCTTGGTGGTGCATTTCCACAGAATCTCACCCGCTTGAAGGACCGGACACGTCATCGGCGTCACTGTAGATGTTTCCGTGTAGGTACCGAGGGGTTCGTCCCGTTTATCCTGTGTGAGGCATGAGGCCGCGGGTTGACCCTCTAGGGGCGGAATCACCAAGTCTGACTGCAAGTACAGCGTCGCCACCGCCGCCTCCAGCTCCGCCAGCACCGGATCACTGATGTCAAAGGTCGGCACAAATCTGTCGCTTCTGGGTTTGTGCTGCTCGGGTAGAGGCTGCAGACGACAAAGCAAACCCATTCCCTGTAAACGCAACACAAACGCACTGAGCTCGGCTATCATCAGCGACAGAGACAGCAACAGCAACAGCAAGAACGCAGTTGACGCTGCACGTACATCGAACAGGTTCTTCTCCCGGATCAGTTTACGGAAGGAGCGACACACTTTGCGTTGACGTGCCAAAATCATCTTCAGTTCCTTGTTCGTGATCTCTGCGCGTTGCCGCTCTTGGTTCTGGACGACTGCCAGGTCTTCCCACACAGACACGATGCCTCGCCACTGCCGAGACGAGTTGACAGTGCCACTCCCTGCGTAGAGCGTGTCAGACTCGCGTCGCGTGCATCGGAGCTGCAGCAAATGCGCATTGAGCTCCGCCACCTGCTGTCGCAGTACCAGCGCTTCCTTCGTCCTCTCGCGTTGGAAGTTGGTGGATTGCGGCTCCAAGGCTGGTGATGGTGATCGCCTGTTTTCCTGTCGGCACATCATGATTATGTAGAAGAATGATTACGCGGCGTTAATACCGGTACATGAACCGACAAAATCGACCAATACCGGTAGAGGTTCCTCGACGACTGCCTCTGCATGGGATCAAATTTGGCGGGAACTTCGTGTGTAGACCGACGGAGTCAAAGCGCTGGACGGTCGATTGGGTACCAAAGAAGGGTTGACCTTGAGCATTGGCGCGCAATTGAAAAAGGGTTGTACAGTCGATGTTTGCCTTGGAGATCTGACGTGAAGCAGCTGATGTCTTCCATCTACGCATCCAAGCAACGTGGTCGAACGCTGGATATGCTGTCATCTGTGCATTTGCATGCTGCATCTGGAGATGGTTCATGTGTTGGTGCACCCACGTGTCGAAACTCTAAGTGTTGGGTCATGAACTGTGCTGAAAGCCTAGCTATGAAGACATAATGCTAGCGTTTATGTGGCAATACCGGTATGCGGGAGGTTGGCAAAGTTTGACCTCAGACTGCACTCAAGTGTGTTCGTTTTCAATGAGCACATTTCGAGCTCAACTCGCCTTCAAAAGGTCACTTTCATCCGGACGTAACAGTCGCAACGCGACCTTTCAGGATGCCCAGCAGCTCCAAGATGGCGATGCCTGGCGTGAAGCACTTACTCGCGGCGCTGCGTAGGCTGCTGCTGCGATGCGCAGAGATCCTTCGGTACAACGTGGCTGCTGTCTCTCGTTCCCCACTGCTACTGCAGGCCGCTGTCTGGCTGGCGCTGCTGGTCGAGCGTCCGTGGTTCCGCAAGGGTCGGAACGTCGTCTACCAGTGTGCAGCTCTCGTCGTAGGCTCCACCTACGAGGACGAGCGCGAGGCTTTCTCGGCACAGCAACTCGTGCACAACGACGCCTACCGCGACCGACTGCTCGTACTGGAGATTGAGGACCTGGTGGCATTGTGCGACGCGCTGAGTCTCACGCTCGCGCAACGGAAGGCGTTCTTCCAGTGCTTCCTGCACGTGGACTTCATGCGGCGCTCGAGCGTCTCCCGCGCCGAGCTGCTGCGTTATTGCGGGCTGCGCGTGACGCCACTCTCGGCCTTTTTGCTGCCGAACGCAGCGACGACAACACACCGAGCGGCGCGCAACCGCTGGGACATTCTGCAGCTACTGGCCGCGTGCTTCTCCATCTGCACGGCTGAGCTAACCGAGGTGCGTGTGCTTGTTTGCTCTTTGTAAGGTGCATCAAATGGAATTTTGAGATAAGACTTAGCTGTCGCTGTTACATGTGTCCAGCTTGTCCAGCTTGCAGTAGCAGAAGGGTGTCGCTCAAAGGAAGAGGGGGATGAAGTTCCGGCGCCGGACCAGGAAGAGGGCCAGGATCACGAGAAAAGCCAAGCTGCCAGTGAAACGAGAACACCCGCGATTTACCAACAGATTGGTCAGTGCCTTACGTTCTTTGTGGGCATTCCAAACCCATCAGAACGGAACCTGCAGTCTCTGCTGATCACATTGTACAGCAATAGTCCGGTTGGTGAGGAGGAGACAGTTGCTGAGGAGCCAACTCGGCCCATCGACTTCCTGAAGGCCCATGGCGTCACCTCCATCGTAGATGTCGTGCGATTATTCCCAGGTACGACTCGTTGCTGGTGTGTGTCGAACACTCTTTTGTCGGCATACTAAACATACAAAATGACTGGATGAAGAGCAGTGCTGGTTTTCCCGTGCATCTGGATGCAGCGCGTGCTGCGGATGCGAATTCTCGGTGCGACTACCTGGCAGTGTCTACAGCGACGTCGCGAACAGCTCCAACCCTATACCAACGCCGCCAGCATCTTTTTGTCCGTCTCCGACATCGTCACAGCCTCTCAGACCCACTTGTATCGGAAGAACGGCAACCTGGAAGACAGCATTGACCATCCAGGAGTGGTGGGCAGATCTTCAGCTGGCTTGATAACTCCGCCGGAAAGTGGTGGCAGCGGCAGCTCGCGCCTGTCAACTCCTCGCAAAATCGTGCCGTGCGTGTGCGTTCATCCTCCAGTCCAGCCGAATTGAAAAACAATCGGATATTGGCGTGGAATCTCATCTAATGACGCTCGAGTGTGTTTCTGTAGTGGCAGGGAGCAAGCGAAACCCGAAGTGGAGACAAACAAAACCCCGCTGTCTGCCTCCAAATTGGACGCAAGCAGTTTAACAACGGTGTTCGAACAGTGCTCGACGTTGGAAAGTGCCTGGCGCGTGACTGCCAACCACGCTCTGGCTTCTGTTTTCATCCAATGCTGTCACGCCAGCGTATCTGAAGGCGATGGCGCCCTCGCAGCAGAGTTCCAGAGAGTCACAAAGGAGATTTCGGATGGGAAACTGGGTGTCGAGCAATGCGAACGCATCCGATTGCGACTTGTACGTGACTACGGCTATCGATTTGCGCAATTCCTACTGGGAAAGAGCAGTCTGAAGGAATTGAGCCACGCGTCAAAGACTCCGTTGGAGGAGCGTCGTGCCCAGCAGCGCTACTCGAAAGCATGGAGCACTAGCGGCCTCGTCGATGACAAGACGGTATACTGGAAAGAGGTGCGAGCATCAAAGCGTCCCGACCTTATCGTTGATCTACCTGATAACCTCAGCTTGATGCTTTGTTCATGCGGTAGTTCGAGGACCCAGCGGCCAAGCGAGCGTTCTACTACAACGTTCGCACGGGCGAATCACGATGGGAGAAGCCTGTCAACTTTGCCAGTCAATCCAGATTGAAGAAGAGAAAAAAGAGAATAAAAACTGACGATGCCGATCGGACAGAGCTCGTCAAAGTCACAGGTAAGGCCGTGAAATCCACATAGCAGTGTCTTCACTCTTCGAGTCAACAAGTCATCAAGCAAGCCAATCGAACCCAAGGTCCCGACGCCCGACGCTCTCTATTTCTGTCGCAATCACCTGGAAGACGTGACTTCGTAGCCAGCCAGCAGGATAGCGCTCGACTCCAGCAGCAGATCGTAGATCGGACTCAACTCGGCATTGGCTGCGGCACTCACACGTTGCGTATAAGCGTCCAGACACTTGACCACCTCCTTCCACGCCTCTTTCTCGGCGTGAAGTGCCAGTCGTGGATTCTTCAAGCACGGATAGCCGAGCGGCAGCTCTTGCCATGAGAATGACACTGCTGACGCCTTCCCACTAGACGGATGAAGTGTCGAAGATGGCGACGAAGCGTGAGCACCCAACGCAACTCGCGTGTCTAGCCAGTCAATGTATTTGGAGGCAGTCCAGTGTTTCATCTGGTGCGGCAGTTGCAGTTCAGCCGGCGCTCGCGACGTGAGGTGGTGCCACACATTACTGGGCCGGATCTTGTCGATCGTGCTGTCGCGCAGGATCTCGCCATTCTCCAGGAATATCATGTGGCGGAACGCGCGTAGCTCTTCGTATACCGTGCCGAGGTTCCGCAGCGGCAGGACGTGCTCCAGTCGCAGCTCCAGCTGCGCCATGTCGTTTGCCAGTCGGAGCTTCCCACTCTCCGTTAGCGGACGCAGCAGCGATGCATGGCGGATGAACACGGAGATCAGACGCTCCACAAAGTCTGCGAGGCATTTGGTCGCAAATTCCGCGATGGGCAGACGTCGCAGATGCTCCTCCAAGATCACCGCGAAGGCGTTGCTGAATTCCTGCATGAACTTCGACCCACTTGTGCCGTGGGACGAACGGAAGCTGCCACTTCGCGGTCCATCACCAGAAGCAGAGACAGCAGAGGCACTCGTCTGATCACCGAAAGATTCGCCGTGCATCTTTGCGAAAATCCCCTCAAGCAACGTCGCGAGGGCCTGTAGGTAGTAGCCCAGCAAGGCGTACTCCAAATCCGCGATCATCTCACGGCATGGCGTCAGTTCCTTTGCACACAGTGCCTTGGCCTCTTTAGGTGTGACTACCCCAGTAGGTAGAGCTGTAGCCGACCCCGCCTTCCCTGTGTGAGTGCCAATGCTAGTGGCTGCTGCAGCCTCCACGCGGTTGCCCACCTCTTCGACCGCATCGTTGAGCAGACTTAACACGTTCATGAGCCCGACATTGTGTGCCTGCGCGGGAGTTCGCCCCAATGACGGCGTGGTGACTGCAGCCGCCTTGCCCTGGTGCATGATCCGCTTCACGTTCGAACAGAACAAGTTCACGGCCTTTCGCACTTGATGCAGCGCGCCATCGAGCAACACGGGGTCCTGTCCGGCCTGTTCCAGTTCCGAGAAGATTGTGCGTGCCAGCGTTTGCATGTCGCTGCGACCGGGCGGTGACGCGTGGAAGTTCGAACTCTGTGGGAACATGAGTTGGATGGGGTTTGACATGCGGCGATAGGCGCGGTCGATGAACGCTTCATACAGCGGTGTCATTGAGTCCAGCAGCTGCCTGCAATCGGCCGGAGAGCCTGCGATTGCCACCAATTGCCGCTCCGCTTGGGTGTGCTGTCCATTGGGAACCGCGGCAGATGGTTCGGCTAGGAACTCGACGCCTGTCTTCTGGTCCGTCGCGGCATTCAACTCGTTCAGCACGCGCGTGGCTTGGTCGCGCATCCGCGGGTACTCTGCGATCAGCACGGATTTGACTGCAGAACTGTAGCCCATCGTGGCTGCAAACAACTCACGCACTATGGCGCACGTGACCTCCCAGAAGGTGGCGAACAGAGATGGCTCATCCTGCTCGAGCACCAGATCCAGGTACTTCTTGCCCGACGCAGGGTCCACCATCTTGAGCAGCACCCGCTGCAGATTCCAGACCTGAAGTGCATGGACGCGGATCACATCGAACACGTCCTGAAGCGCCTTCCACAGATCAGCCTTCTGCACCAAACTACCCGACGAAGACGGACCTCCACTGGCCTCCGAGCCGTTAGCACTGCCGCTACCGGAGTGCACCAGCTTGTCCTCGGCAATGGCGGCAGTGCATTTACGCTCGACCTCCTGGATCACATCGTTCACCGTACTCTGAGCGGTGGCCGCCAAGTCCCCGAGGTAGAAGAGGATCTGCAGTGCATCACCCACGTCCACTTGACTCAGACTCTGGATGCCTGAGCGCAGCGTGGCCCGCACCTCGCGCTTCAAACTGGCGCTGAGCTTGCGTGTGGCCGGCAGTTTGGCACGCACGACGCTCAGTTCCTCGAAGTTGGCGTCCTGCACCAGAATCTCCATCTCGCGGATCGCCAGCGCTACGGAAGCCATCTCGTTCTGTCGTGCCTCGTCAACAAGGCTTCCTCCCGCCTCCGTTGTCGTCCCATTGACATTCCCATCCCCATGATTCAGCGCAGACCCCCGCACACGGTCGGCAAGCTGCTGGAAGCGCAGCACGCGACGCACGATGTCCCCACATTGCTCCACGTTGCGGTGGCGCTGGATGGTCTCGCGTAGACTCTGGTGCTGATCGCGCACCTGCGTCTCCAGCGCGTGCACCGCCTGCTTGAGGTGGCCCACCGAGCTCTGCACCGACGTCACGTGGCTCTGCAACTCGTCCACAGAGCCCACCTGCTCCAGGAGCGTGGTATGATGCTCGCCAATGTGCTCCGAGATGACGCGGTCGATGCGCAGCACCGCGGCGTCCAGGCGCTCCACGAACTGCTCCGACTGACTGGGCTCCTCCGAGTCGTCCCCCGCAGTGACGAAGCTACTGACAGAGCTATTGCGTCGCCTGGAGGCGCCGCTAAGATCCCGTGACGCCGAATCCCGAGCCACCACGGCGCTCGCGATGGCGCTAACGTTGCACTCCGGACTCAGAAACACGCCCAGTTGCGCTGCATTTCGACAGGAAAAGCAGCATGAGCGATAGAACACGACCTGGGCTATAGGACAACACGCGGTGTGGCCTTACCGTCGCTTTGGAGCTCGCGCACGACCGCCTCCATGATCGCTCTCCCTTCGGCGTCCTCCTTCGGTTTGTCTGGAATTGCAGATGTGGGAAGATAAATATGCCAGAAGGGAGGTTTTTCTTGAAAGTATCTGGGCGGTATACACCTATTCCGTATACCTGGGGACCTATACCCGGTATATACCGGTACCGGACGCATTTCTGCGGCAGTATACCTCTTTCGCATACAGTTCGACGCACTAGCTCGGCAGTTGAAGTGTCTCGAAGTTTGTATGCCCCGCCGAAATCAGGCCGTCGAAGGGGCGATCATCGGTGCAACGAAGGAGCGAGCCAAAAAGCGCCACCGCAAAATATCCGGCGCGCGCATCGGCCAAACGCAAGTGAAAGCAAGAAGAAGACCGGACGCAGCCTCGCTACAGGATGACGGGGGCGGAGAGGAGCAAGGAGCTAGCGGTCGGCACCAAGTGCTACGTGCCGGACGAGACGTTCGTGTGGCTGCCGGCGCAGATCCTGCGCGAGGAGAAGAGCGCGGACCCCAAGCGGCCGGAGAAGACGCTGGTGTTGCGCGTGTTCCCGCCGCCGGGGGAGGCGGCCAGCGGCCAGGAACAAGAGCGTATACTGGATTTCAACGACGCGAAAGTGAAGACGCTGATGCAGAGGTTACAACTGGAGTCGCTGCCGTATCAGAACGAGAACTTGGGGCCGGAAGGCATCGAGGACATGACGGCGCTCAACTATTTGCATGAAGCGGCCATCCTTTACAACGTGAAGAAGCGCTTCTTATGCCAACTGCCGTATACGTATACGGGGGAGATCTGTATCGCTGTGAACCCGTATCAATGGCTGCCGGAGCTCTATTCGGAGCAGACCCACGCCCAGTATCTGACCAAGACACGAGACGAGATGCCACCTCATGTATATGCCACGGCCATGGCGTCATATACAGATATGAAGCGTCATGAGGTGAATCAGTCCATCCTAGTAAGTGGCGAGTCTGGAGCGGGCAAGACGGAGACCACGAAGATCCTCATGAACCACTTGGCCTCTATCGCCGGCGGATTGAACGACTCCACTATCAAGAAGATCATTGAAGTGAATCCGCTGCTGGAATCTTTCGGCAATGCCAAGACTGTCCGTAACGACAACTCCAGTCGCTTCGGCAAGTTCACGCAGTTACAGTTCGACAAGGCTGGGATCCTAGTGGGAGCCAGATGTCGCACGTATTTGTTAGAGAAGACGCGCGTGATCTCCCATGAAGCCCCCGAACGCAACTACCACATTTTCTACCAGCTGTTGGCGGCGAGTGAGAGTGAACCGCAGTGGTTTCTCGATGACTCGACGGGCAGTTACGTCTACACGGGGGATAATTGCACCAAAAAGATCGAGGGGCTGTCGGATGCCAAACATTTTGAACGCACTAAGACGGCTCTCGGACTCATCGACGTCTCGGAAAAGGCGCAAAACGTGCTGTTTGAGGTATTGGCAGGCGTGCTGCACCTCGGACAAGTCGAAATTCACGCCAAAAACAGCGATGAGGAGTCGACGATCGCGCCAAATGATCAGGGAACGGCCCATGCGACCAAACTGCTGGGTATTTCGGAGGCGCAGTTGGAGAAAGCACTATGTTCGCGGCAAATCGCGGTATCCAGCGAGAAAGTGACGGCCTTTTTGAAGAAGGAGCAAGCCGAGGAATGTCGTGATGCACTGGCCAAGGCCATCTACTCCAATGTGTTCGACTGGCTCGTGGAGACGATCAATACGTCACTGGAAAATGACAAGAAGATGCGTCGGCATGTGGGCATTTTGGACATTTTCGGTTTTGAGCACTTCAAACACAACTCCTTCGAGCAGTTCTGCATCAATTACGCCAATGAGAAGCTGCAGCAGAAGTTTACACAAGATGTTTTCAAGACTGTACAGCTCGAGTATGAAGCCGAAGGGATTGTGTGGAGCCACATCGACTTCGCTGATAACCAAAATGTTATCTCAGTGATCGAAGACCGTCTCGGCATCATATCGCTGCTTAACGATGAAGTGATGCGACCCAAGGGCAACGACGAGTCGCTCGTGTCCAAGCTCACGACTATTCACAAGGAGGACCAGGACGTGATCGAGTTCCCGCGCACATCACGAACGCAGTTCATCATCAAGCACTACGCTGGAGCCGTGACCTACGAATCGTTGGGATTTCTGGAGAAACACAAGGACGCACTGCTCCCCGACCTCTCCGACCTCATGCGTGGGTCCTCCAAGCCCTTCTTGAGCGAGATCTTCGCCGAAAAGAATGGCAGTTCCGGCAGCCCCCAAAAAATGGGACGAAGTATCGGAAGCTCACGTGGAATGGGTGGTCGTGCGGTGGGGGGAGCGTTGACGGTGGCCAATGTCGGCACTCAATTCAAGGACAATCTGAACGAGCTCATGACCAACATCCGCAAGACAAAGGTGCACTACGTGCGCTGTATCAAGCCGAACCAGAACAAAAGTCCACACGAATTGGATCAGCAAATGGTCGTGTCGCAACTGCGTTGTGCAGGAGTGATCGAGGCCATCCGCATCTCGCGCGTCGCCTATCCGAACCGCCTGCAATTGGACGAATTGGTGGAGAAGTTCTGGGTCTTTGACGTGCAGCACCGCAATAGCGAGGTCCCAATCAAACAGAGATGCGACGCACTGATGGAGAAAATGGGCTTCTCGTCTCCCGAGCAGTTCCAGATCGGTATTTCGCGCATTTATTTTCGGTACGGGATCCTGGAGCAGATGGAGGACAAGAAGGCAGAGCGACTGGACTTGCAGGCTCGGCGGCTGCAGCACTTCATGCGTGGCTTCTGCTGTCGACTGCAGTATTTGCGCAAGCTTCAGGCGATTGTGACGCTCCAGGTACTGACTGCTTTGTTGTATGCTTGCCTGATTCGGCAACTCGTCTGGCTTGCCGATGTTAACGGGGTTTTGCTTCGCTCCTGCTTGTTTGGTTGCTGTGGTGTAGTCTGTTGCTCGATGTGTGGTGACGATGAACAAATACCAGTCGTTTAAGGCTGCGATCATCACTTTGCAAGCGCACCGACGCGGGTACATGGGCCGCCGTATCGCGCTCGAGGCCAAGAAGAACAAGAGCGCTGTCGTCATTCAGAAATATGCTCGTCGTTTTGTCAAACGGTAGGACTTTCGTCCCTCTCGTTGAGTTGACTACCATGATTGCTATTTACGTGTATCTCCCTGATGTACAGGAACCAGTTCAAGGACCAGCGCAAGGGTGCTGTGAAGCTCCAAGCGTTCCTGCGAATGAAATACGAGCGACCCAAGTATATGAAGGCGTTGCGGGACAAGAAGCAGCAGGATAACATGGCGTTCCAGCTGAACAAGCTGCAGGAGCGGCTGCATGACGAGCAGCGACGCAACGCTGAGCTCAAGAAGGACCGCTCGTCCACGTCGTCCACTGACAGTCAGCTTTACGTGGAAAGCAACGGCACGCGCTCTCGTGGGAGGTCGACGGCGCACATGTGGATGGCGGATGCGGACGGGATCATCAGCCAGCTCAACGAAGAAGCGCGGCGTCTGCGGAAGGAGAACGAGGAGCAGCGCGCGTTGACCGCCAACCTGAAGAGCGATGTTGAAAAGCTCCGGTTTGAGCAGACGGTCCTCACCGCGAACTTCCAAGTCAAGATCCGCACGTACAAGGACACGGTACGCAGCCCTTTTACTGTTGGGGGCTGCTCTTCTTGCCTATTTACTGACGGTTGTGGCTGACTATAGATTCGAGAGAAGGACAAGAAGCTCGCAGCCGTGGAACGGGAGTGTGTGAAGCTTCGTGAGAACGGTGGCGGCTCCGACCCGATGTTGTCCAGTCAGAAATCCATGCGGAAGGATCGGCGCTCCGTGTTTCGAAGACTGGGGTCCAAGAAAGAGTACGACATGGATGGTCTTGACCACAGCGATTCAGGTCGGGCCTCGGTGATCATGCAAGCCGCGCTGGCTCAGCGATCGGCTGACACTGCTGAGTTCCTGCGTCAATCGGCGCGACGGATGTCCCGAGCCAAACGATGGGTCAGTGGCGGAGACAACGACGGCGAGCAGCGCTACTCGAACGGTGACATGGACGATTCGGGTGGACGTCCATCGCTTCTACAAGAGGTGAGCGCGGCTGGTGCAGGCGCGATGGAGACTCTGAAGAGCAAACTCACGGCTGTCAAGGGGAAATACTACGGCGACGATGGCCAGAACGCAGCTCAGCGACAGAGCATGGACATCCGGAAGAGTCCACCGAGAGAATCGTTCAATTTGGACGCACTGCCGTTGCCTCCTGGCTGGGAAACGCGTCTGTCTCGCTCGAAGGGCAAAGTGTACTACTGCAATCCCAGCTTGAGACTCACGCAGTGGGATCATCCGTCAAGTGAACCCTCCAGCAGCGCAAAGAAGCAAGCTGCCGCAGCCATTCAACGCGCGAAGAGGTAAGGCGATCGTGCATCTGGCTGTGATGAGTTTCATTATACCATTTTCCGTACTGGAGAGGAGGAAATTATACTCATGTGTGGTTTCCGTTGTTTGCATCAGGGAGACGAGTGTGGGCAGCCCCCCACGGGAATCAATCGGTACGTTCGCCTGCTCTGAACTTGGTAGTGCTGTCTATTGGGCTGACTTGTTTGTTTGACTATAGATGGAGTACTAACAATGGAAGGTCACATCTAGAAGACCCACTGGTCGATTGTCCAATATACAAGGCTGGGAGTCAAAGCAGCGTTGCATCTCCAGTCATCACGAAACATAGGTGCAAGCAAAGCACTGCTTACCCACCCACAAAACGCGCCCGCAATTGGTTTGCTCTTGAGTTGTTTGTATGTAATTAGGCTGTCCCATTAGCCGTTCCGCCGTGATCCGTCGTGTGCCATGTACGCCTCCTCTCGGAAGTCTCCGTGTTGATATCGTGCTGTCACTTCTTGCTCGTAACAGGTTTGACACAGATATATGTTCTCCTGTGAGTTCCAGACGGCAGCGAAGACCACGGCAGAGCTCGGGTCGCCGCTACAAGGTCCACAGATCTGACAGTCGTCGGGCAGTTCCCAGCTCTGCAACATTCGCTTGGGATTGTAGAAGAACCGCTCGCCTAGCAAGACCGACCGTCGGACAGCAACGTAAGTGACAGCCACTCGACTCTCCTTCGTGTATACATGGTGTATACAACGCCTGCCTGCTAACGTACCGAGAACGTCGTCCTCTATGATAGCCCAGCGGTCTTCATACTCGAGGTCCTCGGAGCCAAAGGCGCGTGGTTTCCGGGTCGAGCACTGGTCAGTGATCGTATTGCGGTACTGCGGCGTCTGCGTCTTCACATCAAAGTCCTTCACGTACAGTTTACGGAGCTTCTGGCGAAGTAGCCGACGCGCTGAGAACGCCCGATAGGCGCATTGAACGGTCACTGCGCTCTTCTGGCGAGTCGCGCGCTCCTCGGCGTTCGCTGCCAGCGTGCGCTTCTCTTCGGCGTCGTCCAACTGCCGCAAGAATGCCGCTTCTGCCTGCAGCCACTCCCTCTCTGTCTACAAGGCACAAACATACAGCGATCCAAGTCGATCACGCACGACAATCAGTCTCCCAAGTCTCCAGAGCCTCAAGCACCAAGCAGCAGATGAACCCGACCCTCTCAGAGCCATCGATCAGTACCTTTTGCCGTTCGTCCGTGGCTTCTTCCTCAACGATCTCGCGTTGTGCACGCTCATGGATCTCTTTCTTCGGGACGACAGTGCCACTGGCTTTGTATTTCCCTGAGAGCTGCTTCACGCGCTCTTTCACCTGCCGCTGGAGCTGATCGTGCAGTTTTTTCCACTCGGCGCCGGGCTCTTCGAGCTGCAGCACCTGTCCGACCAACACCCCGCGCTTGTGCGTCTTCTCCATGATCGTGGCTTCCCATTGGACCTTCAAGCGCTCGTAGCTCTCGGCGGATTCGCGCTTGAGCACTTCTTTCCGTGCGAGTTTCTCGGCTTTGAACGCCTCCCATTGGCGTTCACGGCGGAGATGCACCACCTTCTGCTTCTCAAGCGCGTCAATCACTCGGCGCTTCTTCTGCTGCTCGGCTTCCTGTCGCAGTCGATCGTACTTAGCCGCCACGTCGCGGCGGTGACGTGCTGCCTTGTACGCTACGTCTTGCGACCTCTCCAGCATCTCCTGCCCAGCCGCTTGACGCTTCTGCTTCTCCTCAGCTTGCCGAACACGCTGCTTGCCGACGACCAATCGCCTGAAGAATCGCTGCAGTCGACGGGCCATTTCGCCCCTCACAAACTCTCGGAATGCCTCACGTTCCTTCTGGATGGCTGCCATTTCGCGGTAGTAGTACGTCAGCAAGACCTGACGCGCTTGGATCCGCCCCAAGCGACCGCGATACGCGCGCTGCAAGCGGATGGCCAGGAGATTCCGACGCCGTAATGCGCGCAGATGCTTCGTGAAGTGGGCGCGCATGCGGAAGGCGCCTTGGACGGCCAGAACAGCCTGCATCTGACGCCAAGCCGCCTCAGCTCGCATGCGACCGCGCATCCCGCGATACACGCGCTGGATCTCCAAGGCCGCGATGTTGGCCAACGCATGTCGACGCATCAAACGGAACGCAGCGTGCTGCTTGGTCCGAGCGATGACGGCGTACGTGAAGCTCATGGTGGAGCGAAGAGCCTTACGTTCACTGGCGAATCGCGCCCACATGTGGAAGCACAAGCGCACGATTTTGGTGTTGTGGAAGTAGCGCAGTCGTCGTAGAACGCACCTGTCGTGCTCGCGTCGGCGGAGGCCAAAAACGTGGTCACGATATACTGGCACGCTGAGCTCGTCCAGAGTGCTCGTGTATGGCGTCACGCGGTGGTTTATCAGCGTTCTCAACGGTGGGAGCTGCAGTAGTAGTCGGAAAGTCCGGTAGCTGATCCGCGATGACAATGAAGAGGCGATGGAGGCCCCCGATAGTGAGCTAGACCGAGCGGAAGGCAGCATGTTCAGTGCGGCTTGGAGCTGAACACGCAAGACGACTGAGTGAGCCGTGACGAAGCGGAACGAATGGATGGAGAGAACCAAGCACTTACCCTCTCGGATACGAGCTTCGCCGCCGCGGGACTGCGCATCGGGTGAGTGAGGATGAGCGCCACATCACCAACGTCGACCACGTCCGAGTTGTTGAGTTCCAAGCAGCCGCTGGAGGCAAACACGCTGAAAGCCCAGACCAAGTGCTCTCTCATCGTCAACAGCGGCTCTAGGAACATCCTGAGAGCGGTGAGCAGCGTCCGCCAGTGGAGCACGAGCACGTTGTTGCTCGACCGTTCGCAGCAGAACTGCAGCTTCTCCAGCTGACGGTCGAGGGTCACGACTGCTGCTGCTCTCACGCTGTCGTGGCCGCCGTTATTGTGACTACCCTCTCCGCCGCTGCGTCGCTTCGATCGACCGTCTCCAGGCTTCTTCGCCACGCTTGGTTGGTGAGGCACAGCCACAGCCGAGATGCCGTAGATATGCCTCATGACACTGGTGAACCGCGCTTTGGTGACGATGTGGTGCGGAAATGCCCGGAAGAACCCTTCGTACAGCGCGTGATCGTTGCCCCCCACGCGGATGCCGTGGAAACAAGACGCCGCCATCGCCTTCGCCTGATCCAGAGAGCATCACACGGGCGTTAGTTCAGCCTTCGATGCCCATCAAAACACCGACATCACACGATACTTACAAGACGAGAGATCTCGCGCCACTTTTTCGCCTGGAAGACCTCCAACGCGGCGCCTGTTGATGTGGCTGGGAGCTCCACGACGACCCATCGCGCGTCTTCTTCCTGTTGCTGCTGGATTTCCTGAACGTTGGGCTTCTCCCTCGCGTCATTGTCGCCCTTCCGAAGAACACGTTGGTCGTCGTCGTCATCGCTGTCGCCTTGTGCTTGAAAGGCTGCAAGATTCGACTCCATAAACTGCAGATGCTCGTCCAAGGAGGCCAAGACCTCGTCGTTCTCGGCGTCCTTTTCATCGTGTCCACTCCTCTCGTGCCTGACGAAGTCATGAGGAAGAAGACTCGCATCTTCGTCGCCTTCGTCGTCGAGTTGCTGCTCTTCGACCAACAACTCCATGCGAAGCCTGTGAACAGCGAGCGGATCTGATCGGCGCCTCTTGGACGAGCAGAGCAATGCAATGAAGTCATATCGCCTTGAGGAGGGAGGTTCGATCCTTCCACACCCGACGCGAGGGGACGCAGTCCGACCGACGCACAGCAAAATGAGGTACTTATCTACCGTCTGGAGAATGCTGTGAGGCGTCGTCTTCGTAGCAGTGACTGGACTAACTACCTGGGCGTGATTCATCCTACAGGGCTCTATCTCGTGACTCAGAAGAGACCGCGCCACTGACGGGACAAGCCCCAGCATCCTCGACGCAAGCTTCACCCCTAGACAACGACGTGAACCCCGAGGTCGAGGTGCAGCCCACCGCACTGGACTTCGCAGAGCTGTCATGGCAACAGCGAGTCCAGAGCTTCGCCTTTGAGTACGGCCCCATCGGCATCTGCACGCACTTGGTGCTTTCATTCGTGTGGTTCGCGGCGATCTACGCTGGCGTTTCCAGTGGCATAGCCGTCACTGCCATCCTCAAGTCCGTGGGCTTCCCCACCTCACCCACAAGCAACTCGGCCGGCTCGTTTCTCCTCGCGTACGCGGTCTACAAGATCCTCACGCCCGTACGATGGCTCATCACACTCGCCGTAATGCCAGCGGTGGTTCATGCTCGAAGACGCGCACGAAATCTGCATGCCGCATTATCATCAGTGCCGCTGTCTCCGAGCTCCGAGCGATTCCCATCGCTAGCATAAAATCCTTTGCCATGCATCGGTCATCCAATATCGAGTACAACAACCCCCGTCGAACAGCCACAGCTCCCAGTTCTTCAGGACCGCCAGGTATGAGGACGAACCGGGCTGGATGCAGGTTTGATGAAGCGCCAACTGAATAATTTAACCGAGGAGGCGATGTTTCAGCATCAGCAGGCTCCGAGTTCTGGCTTGGGATTGAGCACAAGGCGTCCTGCTTTCCCTCCTGCTTGAAGATTGGTCGCACATCTACGCGATGGACGTGTCTTCGGGGCTGATGAGGGCGTCGACAAACCCTTTGTCACCCGCACCGCTCTCAATCATGTGCTGTACCGAGAGGAAACCGGCGCTGTTCATGCGCAGAAACGTCTCGTTCGAGTGCGCGAGTGCCTTGAAGGCCTGCTGCAGCACCGCAACATGGAAAGTCGCGGCACAGCTGCCGGAGTCGTCATCGCCAGTCCCCGTTGCACAAAAGAACTCGATGAATGCAGAGGAGGTGGGCGCGAACTCGATCTCACACGAGCCGGTCTCGGACGTAGCGCTCAGGCTCAGACACTTGGCGTCCGACGGGCCCGGTGTGCGGCCGCCGTCGGCCATGGCGATGGTCACGCAGGCGGCACTGGGCAGGTCGTAGAGCTCCGCGAAAGCGTCGCGCAGCGGCTCGGACTGCATGATGCACCGCGCCACCACGGCCGAGTTCTCGAAGGCGCTCTCGAACTCGAACTGACCCATATCGCCGCCTTCGTGTTCCAAAACCTGCATCGAGCACTCGCACATGACGCCGCTGTCTTCCACCACCAACAGCAAGCTGGCACTCTACGGGTGTTCCAACAATAATTCAACGATCAGCACTCAGTTAGCTGCCAAGGCGATAACTTTCTAGCAACCAAACAACTTGGGATGGAGGAGCTCTCTTACCTCGGGTGCGTACGTCATCCGCAACGACGTGGTGGCTAGCGCAGCAGGCCCAAACATGGACAAGCACTCGATCAGCAGACTCACATTGAGTGCGAAGCTCAACTGGACGCCACCATCCTCCTCTTCCGCTTCAGGCGACTCGCCGAACTCGTAGGACTCGAAGAGCTCCCGTCCGATGGACGTCTTGATCTGCATCGATTTGCCCTTGGAGTGCGCGGTGAACAGCATCCCGCGGCAATCGGCGTCACAGCGCACGCGCTGGTCGCGCTTGCCGTACGTCAAGCAGCTCAGCAGCGTCACCAGCATCTTCACGCTCTCGGCGGTGCACGTCAATGTCGGCTGCAGCTGCTGGGCAGACGCGGAAGCGTCGTTCGCTGCGTCATCGTCACTACTGAGTCCCGCCTGTGGCTCGTTCCTTCGGCCTGCACGTCGACCTGCACGCCTCGTATTCACAGAGTCCTCGTCCTCGTCGCTGCCGCTTCCCCGACCGCTCCACGCCATCGCCGCTCGCTAGAAAAGGAAATTTACCGGATTGTATACAGCAGATGTTTAGTTTACATGTATGCAAAGCGTTGAGCTGTAACAGCGAACGCGTTCTTATCCTGTACCATACATCATAATGGGCAGCGCTCGAGTTTGTTTGGAGCGTGAGTGTGTCCGACTGAGCAACGAGGGCGTGGGCTCCATTGAGAGGCAGATCTCTGGTGACCTGATGAAGTTGGGAGGACCGCGTCCTGTCATTTATGACTCACGAAGGGCACTAACCATTTTTGTGTGCGAGCGTACTAGTACTGGTATTGAGCGGAGGATATGCCGTCAGCACGAATACATGTATTCTTCCTTGCGCGAGGTAGCCATGGGACTCACATCGTGCACGGCAACCTCAAGGGGAACGGCGTCCTCGTTGGAATGGGGCGTTTCGGTGGAGGAACTTGATCCCCAACGTGGACTCATGATGAGAGTCAGTGTGGCGGACTGGCGAGTGCAGCCTCCAGCGTCGCTTTAACGTTGGTACTGGTTCCGAAAGCGAGTGCGATCAGCGAAACACTTGCTAGTCGTCACGCGACGGCTTGGTACGGTACATGGCTACATGTACGATGCGGCGTTGCGAAGGTGCTGCCGGTACTTGGTGTACATGTCAACATGCTTCTTGGTTTTCGATAAGGGAATGCCTCAATTGATGTGGACAAGAGTTAAGACACGTGTTGAACTGAATGTGAGGTCAATTGCAAACTCGTCGAGAAGCCGTCCGAGAGCAGATAGATAATTTGTCAAGCGGCCACTGAGTTTGTGCCAGTCACCTCGCTCGAAATTCCCTCGATTCCTCCAAGCTTGCGCCGTCTTTCGCTTGCTTGGGCAGTTGCATCGGAAATTCTGCACCTTCACGCTGACAGTTACTTACTCAATTGCGATGTGTGTCGCTGCTATGGCGAGCACGTGAGGTAGGTTGCAAGTTGCACACGGCTCACGTAACAACGAAGCGCCTCGCCCAGCTTATACCGACACGATGCAACCGAAAGCTCTCCTGATCTTCCGTTGAGTATCGGCCACGCCGAATTGAGCAGAGTTTCTGTGCGGATGGCTCCGTTTCTCTCGCTCTCGATCCCCAGCAACAGAAGGCTCACCGAACTGACGAGCTCACGATCAGCGCGTTCTTCCCAGATGAGCGCGTGACACGCTCTCAACCACGGGCAAGTCGTGTGCTTGCAGTTGGATGTTCGGCGCAGAAAAAACAGTAGTCGACTAATCCGATCCGAAATGATGATGCCAATTAACACAGAAAGTGTTCATGTAGTCGAGCAATCAATGGATGTCGGCGCAAAAAAACCCCGTAGTTGGCTCCTCCGATCTGAAATGATTACGCCAATATATCTTTCATTCAAGATAGAACACTTAGCAATCATTTCCGTGCGGAGCAGTCCCACCCACATCTGTGAGCGAAACAGTGCACCGGCTGGCTTCATGATGCGTGAGGGGAAGAGCCGAGAGCGGCTCGTGGCTAGCGAGGGGGGAGGCGGCATCCCAGTACCGCGGCTGGGCGCCATGGCTCAGCCGCGCTCCAGTTCCGAAGTCTCAACGTACAACACAGGGGCGAGTTCACGCAGCTCCACCACGCATTTCGGAAGCGACGACGTCGAGGACGACGAGGCCGCCGCCACCGCGTCGCTGCTATCGGAGCCGTTCCTGTCTTCCCCCTCCTCTTCTTCAGGATCCAGACCGGCCGTCGTCATGGGCGTGCGGCAGCTCGGCAAACAGGGCGCCATCGTGCTGCTCTGCTGCATTAATCTGCTCAACTACATCGACCGCGGCATCATCCCGGGCGCGCCCGAGAAATTCGACCAGTTCATCACGAACACACTGGGCGTGAGCGTGCTGCGGCAGTCCGTGTACTTCGGTCTGCTCACGTCGGCCTTCATCGCCAGCTACTCCATCTTCTCCATCGTCTTCGGCTACTTGTCGCTTTCGCATCGACCCTTCCGTATCATCGCATTGGGAATGTCCGTTTGGGTCGTGGCCGTGGTGATCTGCGGCCTCGCACAAGCCGCCGACAGCTACTACGTACTCATTATCGGTCGAGTGGTCAGTGGAGTAGGCGAGGCTTCGTTCCAGTGCACAGCCACGCCCTTCATCAACCGCAACGCGCCGCCCGCGAGACGTTCGCTGTACCTGGGCATCTACTTGGCCTCAGTCACCGTCGGTACGGCGCTCGGCTACATCTACGGCTCGCTGTTTGCCAACTCGGGAATGGGCTGGGCCGGCGCGTACTACCTTGAGGGCGTCCTCATGGCCTGCTTCGTGGTCTGCTGCCTTGTGATTGTGCCGGATGAGCTCAACAAGATCCCCAGCAACGAGCCAAGCCACGAAGGACTCGAGGAAAAACAGAGCGACGATCTGGTGATGGTGGCGACGCCCGGCGATGGCGAGGGGAAGGCCAGCGCCACGGCCTTCCTGGACTCCAGAGTGAGCAACCTGCCGATGCCCAAGCCGTCGTTCGTGGTGGAGTGGTGGGGCATCTTCAGTTCCGTGCCGTTCCTGCTGGTGATTCTAGGTCACGCGTCCTACACGTTCTCGCTCGCGGCAATGAGCACTTTCAGTCCAGCCATCTTCATCGGATTGGGGCTCTTCGACAGTGAGACCACAGTGTCGCTGATCTTCGGTGGTCTCGTGGCTGTCACGGGCACGATCGGCACACCCGTGGGTGGCTTGTTGGTTGATCGACTAGCCAAGAAAGCGCCCAACTCACGCTGTGTAATAGCCGTCGGCGCGCTCTTCTACTTCATGGTGGGCTCCGTCCTGCTGGGCCTTGTGATGGTGGCCTTCGCCAACACCAAGATCGCGTGTCTGATCTTCCTCACGGCCTGTCTCTTCTGCATGTGTGCGCTGTCCGTGCCCGAGACCATCGCTGTGCTGGAGCTCTTCCCCGAGTCGCGGCGCTCCATGGCCATCGCAGCCAACACTCTGGTCATCCACGCGCTGGGAGACGTGCCGTCGCCTATCATCCTGGGCGCCATCAAGGACGCGTGGGCGCCGCTGTGCGGCACCGTGGAGATCGACGGCGAGGCCACACTCAACCCGCGCTGTTCCGAGGACCACGACGGCCTGCGCGACGTGCTGCTCTTCGCCGTGCTCTGGCTCTCGTGGGGCATTCTGCTCTGGGGCGCAGCGCTCACAGTGCTCAAGCGGCGGCAGAAACGGCAACAGCAACGTGCTGCGCGGGGCAGCGTGCTCAGCGGCCCCTTCTAGGCAGCTTGTTATCCAATGTAGCAAATGTAGATGTGAAGGAGATGCAGTTAACAAGAAGAGCGTCAATGCTCCAAGCAGGAATAGGGAATAGCAGGTACCGCAATAGTTAGACATGCTTCATGCACTTGGGAAAACCTGCTGCTGCTGTTGGCGAAGCGCTCGGAGCAGAGATCTCTCCATCAGCATCGACTGTTGCTACCTGTATCACGAATAGATCTTGTGTGGACTGGCGTAACATATCCACGGAGTCGCTGCGTTCGATATCAAAGAGCTAGCAGCACAGCGTAGAGAACACACATACCCGCGCTCTCTCTCTCACGCATCAATGCTTCTCCGCTCGTATTATTCGCTTGTCCATTCTCCTCCTCCAGGCTTTCCACGGCAGCTAGCACCCAGTGGCTGCCTCGTTCGCTCCACACCAAATACAACAACAGACCCGAAGCAAAACGGAGCCAACCGGGCGGTTTGCTTTGCTATCTGCCAAAGGAGAGAGCCCCTCTCTTCTCCATTTGCTTACAAGCCCTTGCGGTGCAAGATGGCAGCGCCGTACTCCTCGTACTCGCTCTTGGTGATCCACATGTTCTTGAAGGTGGCGAGCGACGCCAGGATGGAGCCTCCGATCCACGTCGAGTGAATCCGCGTGGGCGGCGCCGAGATGCGGATTTTGATATCCTTGGGCGCTTTCTTGCGCACCTCCGCCAACAGCCGGTCGCCGAAGCCCGGGAATAGCGTGGAGCCGCCAGACAGGATGATCTGCGAGAAGAGCGTCTTGCGCAGATCTAGATCCGATTTCATGATGGACTGCACCAGGCACTCGTGCACGCCACGAGCCTCCGAGCCGATGATCTCCGGCCGGAACAGCACCTCCGGAGCGCGGAACTTCTCAGGTCCGATCTGCAGCAAACAAGTCAAAGCAAGCACAACACGGTTAATACACCGATCCAATTGAGCCTCTAGTAATTGAAACCCACGCTATGACCATGGACTCACGTTGAGCAGCGTGCCATCCGGCAGGTAGTAGGCCGACGTATCATCTCCCGGCCCGTTGGTCGGCTTGGTCTTGGCATTGAGCATGTCCTTGACCGCGAGCGCGGACTTCTCGGCTTCAAGCTGCTCCTCCTTGGTGGGGTTGAAGGCCACGTAGCAGAGCTTCTCCTTAATCTCACGCACGACCTCACGCTCCGCCGACGTCTGGAAGTTGTAGCCAGCGCGACGCAGCAGCAGCTGCAGATGGCGCGTCACGTCGCGGCCAGCAATGTCCATGCGCGTGATGGCGTGTGGCAGCGTGAAGCCTTCGTACACGGGGACCACGTGGGCCACGCCGTCGCCCACGTCCAGCACCACGCCGGTGGTGCGGCCCGACGCGTACAGACTCAGCACGGCTTGCGGTGACACGAACAGCGACGGCACATTGAAGGCCTCGAAGAACACCTCGCCGGCGCGCTGGCGGTTCGCCACGGGGTTCAATGGCGCCTCCGTGAGCAGCACCGGGTGGTCCTCGCTCTGCACGTTCAGCATGTCCTTGGAATACACGTGCTGCCAGATGCGGTGCATGCTGTTCCAGTCCGTGACCACGCCGTGCTCCATGGCGTATTGGATCTTGAACAACCCGCGATGGTGCTGCACGCGGTTGCCCACGAACACGTCGCCGCCCTCGTAGGCCCCGCCTGGCATCATGCGCGTGTGTTTGGTGGTACCCACGAACGAAGGGAACACCACCTGCGGCGTCTCCCCGCCAGCGAAGCCCGCCTTCATCAGGCCGCTGCCATTGTCGATCACCAGTGGCTGGTTGCCCAGCACCGCCGCGCTCGCCATCGTCGCACTCAAGTCTAATCTAACGCTTTGGTCTGGCACTCTTTGCCTTGGGGGGAGGAACGCAGTGGTACCGGTATTGGATCGGTATTGCCCCCTCCGTCAACTTCTCTGTACGGTTCATAGTGTCTCCAACGACTAAGCGCAAAACCAATACGGGGTGATTGCTTTCGGACAAAGTCAAGCGACCATCACTCTGGATTATTGCTGGGAGTGCAGAAAGCCAAAGCCAAAGGGAAACCCCGCCACATAAGACGCGGTGGGTGGAGGAGTTAGTATCGAATTGCAGCGGGGATCTGACGATGGACGGCGCGGAGCAGGAGGTGGCGGCGCTGCTGGAGCGGCTGCAAGGCCTAACGGCCAACGCTGAGCAGATGGAGGCATTCCGCCACGTACAGGAGATCATACAGCACCGTGATCCGTCGGGACCCGAGCGCCGCGTGCTGCGCGGTGCGCTGCCGCTGCTGGGCCAACTCGCCCAACTCCGTAATGCCGCGCTAGTGACGGCTATCTTACAACTTGTATCGCAAGCGGCCCACGAATCCAGCGCTTCTGCAGCTATCGCCTCGCCAGGGGGCGTGGACGTGGCGGCGGCGCTGCTGGCTGGACTCTATGAGGTGTGCCACACAGTGCTGCTGCTCAGCCACTCCACCGAGAAAAACGTGGTTCTGGCGCTCCAGTTGGCGCATATGAGTCTGAACCCGACTTTCCGTGTTGTTTTGAGTGCGGAAACGGCGTTAGCGAATGGAGGCAGCGGAGATCTCGAGCCTCGACGGGTGTGGGACGCCATACTTCGCTGTTTGGAGGCCGCAGCGGATGCGGTGGCCAGTGGACCCGTGGGTGGAAGCACGAATGGTGGTTTCACGGATAGTAACGGCAACGACAACAACCGCAGCGCGGCGGTCTGGTTGCGTGCATGGAAGCTGCTGGAGAGCGGCGTGCTATTACTCAGCACCGCGGAAGACTCGTCGATACACCGTGATCCCGCGCGCTCGAACGTGCAGCCGGATGCGTTGACTCTAGACCGCATTACCCCTAGCGCACAGCGCATCCTGGTCAAGAAGAAGCTGGAAGTATTTGGTGTCTCCATGCTGCAGCGTATGTGCGAGCTGATCGCAGGCACGTTACCACTGACGAGGCGCGAGCTCTGCATGGCGGTGAACTCGTTGTCGCTGCTCGCGGCGTTGCGACCGCAGCACATGCCGCACATCATGCCGCGGCTGACCGCCCTGGCGACGACCGTGGCGACCCTCGGCACTGAAGACGCGGTCGTGCAGAAAACGTTGACGGCGAATTTGGTGAAGTTATTGAGCCATCCAGCCGCGCAGGCGTTCGCAGACGAGATCACCGACATCTTGATCGCCGTTGGCGCCTCCCAGCGCGCGTTCGCGGCGATCAGTAAAAGCAAGGAGCAGCGTCGAAGGTATGTATCTGCCCCGACGGAGGCGTCACTGCGGAGAGCGCGGATCGGCAAGCGGACGGCAGCGCAGTCGATCACGGAGCGGGTGGAGAACGCCAATGCCCACGCCAAACGCAGGCGTGTAAGTATGTCAGCAACTGCATCCGCTACTGTTGCGCGTGAGAAAGTGACGCACGATGGCATTGTTAACATGCCGGCGGTGGAGGTAGCGAACTTGGTGCTGGAGAGCTTTGCCTCTGATTTGCCCACGCCGAAGCCGCCCAACCTGAAATTGGAGCTCGTGCCTAGTGCGTTGAAGGCACGAATGGCTGCGCTCCTGGTGAAGATTGCTACGCCATCCTCCACGCTGGCGATCGAAAACAGCGTGAAGCGCATGCGGGACCCTCGACGCCGACGCGATCCACGGTTGCAGGCACAGAACAAGGAGCAGCCTGCTCTGGTGCAGATTTTTGATGACACGACCGTGGAAGAAGTGAGCGATTGGGTCTCGAAGAACGCCGCCACGATTGCGGAGCCTCTGGTGTCGG
>MBAC02006896.1:0-10080 GCA_001712635.2 Nothophytophthora sp. Chile5
GATTCTCAAGCACATCCAGAGCCAACGCCTCGACCCGACGGCGGAAGGTGGCGGAGAACATGAGTGTCTGTCGATCTGGTCGGATCTGGCCCATGACGGAGCGGAGCTGCGGCTCGAAACCCATCTCAAACATGCGGTCGGCTTCGTCAAGAACCACGAAGGTGACTCGAGACATGGGAGCCGTCTTCTTGCGGATCATCTCGATAAGTCTGCCGGGCGTGGCCACCACGACCTCGGCGCCTTTGCGGAGCGCCTGCACCTGCTCCCACTTGCCGGTACCACCGTAGATGGCAGCACAAGAGGCCCCGTAGATCCCGAGGAACTTCTTGGCTTGTACGAACGTCTGGTGCGCCAGCTCTCGCGTAGGCGCCAGCACTACGGCGATGGGCCCTTCGCCACGTTGCAGTTCGCGCTGGTCCATGACGTGACGTACCATCGGCAGCGTGAAGGCCAGCGTCTTACCCGAGCCGGTCTTGGCGATACCGATGAGGTCTCTTCCCGCCAAAGCCACGGGAAATGCCTGCGCTTGGATAGCAGTAGGAGCCTCCAGCCCCAGCTTCATGAGCATGGCCAGCATCTTCCGGTCGAAGCCAAGATGCATGAACGAACGTACAGGAGCCGGCACAGCGGAGCCCTCAACGCGTACGCTCAGCTCCTTACGTAGTGCCGCAATTTCCTGGTTACTGAGTGCTGCGATGTCGCCATGCGGAGTGTAGAAAGCCTTGCGGAACGGCTCGTAGTGGACGGCGGTGTGGTCCACAGGCGCCAGTACCTCCATCACCTTCTTGTCCAGCTCGTCCGCCGGTGCGTCGCCATCGTCGATGCGCTTGGCCGTCGCGTACACTTCCTCGTCGGAGTCGTCGCCGCCCAAGTCCAGCCCCAAACGCGGCTTCTTCATGCCCTGCAGACGCGGCATTCCCACAAGAATACGCCGTTTGTTGGTCTCCATCCCGCTGTTTCGACCAGTTCGCTAGCACTACAGGCGACCCACGAACGCTAGTTGCACGTAACCATGCTAACTAAGATGGAGAAGGTGACGCACCCGCGCATATTCCTCCAGATAGCCGTCGTCGTCGTCCGTTTGGTTCAAGACTTGCGGCTGGTTATTTGACCCCAAAAAGCGGCAAAAAGAGCCACAACATCAGCAACAATCATCCACAATACAAGAGGCTCTGTCCTTCTCAGTGCGGTGTGCACCTTGTCGACGGGAGGCTTGCGTGGCGCGCTCCGCTCCTGCACGACCTGCGCATCGATGTTCTGCATGAAAGCATCCAGCGGATCCACTTCCTCCTCGCCCGCTGCTACTCCACCAGAGCCTGCGTTGTGACCACGGGAAGAGAAGGAAGCGCTTCCTGTGGCGCCGTCGTCGCTATCGCCGTCGTCGAAGTAGTCCGTCTGCTGCGCCTTCCGCCGCGCGCCGCGCAGGTACTCGCTTTGCAGATGGTTCATGTTGAGCAAATGGCAGCAAATGGCAACCATTCGGACGTTCGAATCAAACGTCTGCTTGTTTTGAATCGAACGTTTGATTGAGCGATTCCGAATCATTCGATAACGTAGGTTTAGTTGATAGAAAAGGTCGGATGGCGGGTGGGAGCCAAAAGCAAACAGGAAGCGGAAGCAAGATGGCGGACGAGCAGCAAGCGACCAAGAAGACGCCGTCGGACTTCCTCAAGGGTGTGCTGGGACGCCCCGTGGACGTGAAGCTCAACAACGGCGTGGAGTACAAGGGCGTGCTGGCCTGTCTGGACGGCTTCATGAACATCGCCATGGAGCAGACGCAGGAGTACGCCAACGGCCAGCTCAAGGCGCAGTACGGCGACTGCTTCATCCGCGGCAACAACGGTTCGTGGGCGCTATGGATGCACTCTGCTACTGGTTATCTAAGCGTGGATGCAGGCTAATGCTCTGCGACTGCCTCCTCCTTTCCTCCCCATACAGTCCTCTACATCTCCGCGTCCAAGTAGCATGCTCGGCGCATGGCGTGGAAACGTAGACAGCAATATATTCTAAGTCAATATTGTTTTCAATCATTGCTGTAATTGCTGCCGCGTGTTCAAAAACCATCCCCTGCAATTAACAGGTCATAACGATAGGATCAGTGAACTCGAGCGGTTATCTTCCGCGTGAACACAACACAAAAGCGGGTGAGGCGGGACCTGCACGGGAATTGGGAACTGCGGCGGCCGACGTGCTGCCTTCATCTACGAGGGAGACAGCAGGACTGCCACGCGCCTCGAGAGCGCCATGTTCGCGTCAAAGTTCGGCTACAAGAGCGCGCAGACGCGGTTCAACCTGCTGCTGCTGGAGGACGGCGAGTTCTTCCTGGATGTGCGTTGCTCCCTCCCTCCGCTGGAGCTGTATGCCCCTCTCATTGTCCTTCCCTCCGTCCTCCCGATACTGATGCGTCGCTTGTGGCGTCGCTCCCACAGGATTTCAGCGTGCACCGCTATCTGGAGCCCATTCCGGACACGCATCGGTAGGTTGTTGGCCTCTTTGTCTCTGCTTCACGCTCGAACGGAGCTGCTCGTCCGCCGCGTTCGCAAGAGAGACAGCCTGACGTTAAGGTCGATGTGTTCGCTACTTGTTCACTGCGTATTGGGGAGCAGCAAGGTGCAGGGGCGGCTGAAAGTGTGCACGCGCGGGTTCTTCTTCGAGCCGCAGGACAACAATCTGCCCATTTTGCGCTTCTTCTTCCGCGACATGGCGGAAATGCCCGTGGCCGAGCTGCACGACCACCCCGAAGCCGCAGATTGTGCGATTTTCCTGGCCTTCTCGGTGTCCTCGGTCGTGGAGATGAAGGAGCGTGGCGTGGACCACCCGTACATGCAGAAAGAGACCTCGGGCATGTCCGGGGGGTCGTCGAACGGCGGAGTCGTGCCGACCAAATACACCTTCGCGCTGCTGCATTCGAAGATCGAGGAGTTCCTGACCAACGTGCGTCCGATCTGGGAGCTGGCACATAAGGAAGACGTGCTGAACAAAGTGGACGAGGAGATTCTGCTGGATCCCGTGCTGCGTCCGCGTCAAACGGATCAGTTCGACTCCAGTTTGCTCGTGGACTTTCGCGAGCGACCGCTGCTTACGAAGGGCAAACTGGTGGATCGGATCGTGCCGCTGCTGAAGTATCCAGGCTGCCTGATGCTGACGAACCAGCGACTGTACTTCCAGCCGGCGCAAGTGAACAATGTGGGCGATCCCGTGCTGAATTGGGCGTACAACACGATCGAGTATCTGTACAAACGCCGTCATATGCTCAAGCAGACGGGCTTGGAGATCTGTCTCAAGAACGGCGAGAGCTTCTTCTTCAGCTGTCGAAGCCGCTTCGACCGTGACGAAGTATACGACATGATGGTGAGCCAACCGGACCTAAAGCGCCTCCAACAGACCGATCTGGAGTCCATGGTGCGCAAGTGGCAGCGAAGAGAGGTGTCCAATTACGACTACCTGCTGTATTTAAACAACGCCGCCGGCCGCACCAAGAACGATTTGACGCAGTACCCGGTGTTCCCGTGGATCTTGAGCGACTATCAAAGCCCGACGGTGGATCTGGCAGACCCGAATGTCTATCGCGACCTCTCGAAACCCATCGGAGCTCTTAACGAGGAGCGTCTGGAATTCTATCGAGCTCGATATGAAGCGATGCCGCGCGACATGGAGGACGAAGGACTGCCGCCCCCGTTCTTGTATGGGACGCACTACTCCACCCCCGGGTACGTGCTCTATTACTTCGTGCGGATGGCTCCAGAGTACATGCTGTGTCTTCAGAACGGCAAGTTCGACGCGCCGGATCGACTCTTCCAGAGCATCGCCAGTACCTGGAGCAGCTGCAACACCAATCACGCCGATTTGAAGGAGCTCGTTCCGGCGTTCTTTGACGATTCGCTGCCTGCGGACGAGTGGCTCCGTAACGGAAGGAATCTGGACCTGGGCACGACGCAGAAGTCGACAAGGGTGCGTCGACGGCTCTGCTACACCATCGCCTTGTCTGTTGTTGAGTGTGCTGACTTAACTGTTGCTGGCCTGGACCCCAATCATAGGTTGGAGATGTGGAGCTGCCTGCCTGGGCGTCCAGCGCGTCAGCCTTCGTCCGCATCAACCGAGAAGCCCTGGAAAGCGAGCATGTGTCGGCGCATCTTCACGAGTGGATCGATCTGATCTTCGGGTACAAGCAGCGGGGAGACGCGGCTGTCGAGGCCAATAATCGTAGGCAGTCTTGCGCTAGGGGGGATGCATGAGGAGTGGCGTGAAGCTGATCAGCTGTATGTGATTGCGTGTTGCTGTCAGTCTTCTACTACCTGTCGTACGAGGGCTCCGTTGACCTCGAGAAGATCACGGACCCGGTGGAGAAATGCTCTTTCGAAGCGCAGATCCAGGAGTTTGGGCAGACGCCCAAGCTGCTGTTCACTGGAGGCCACCCAGCCCGTAGCGAGCTCGGGAAAGCGGTGGACATTGCGATGCTGGAGGTGACGCCATCACCTCGGGAAAGTGACGAGGCCATCGCTTCGACCAACGGTTCCACTTCAGGAGCGCCGTCTACTGAAAGCCGAAGCCGAGGCGACAGCGGTGCGAAGGAAGGCAGTCCTTATGGAGACGCTGTGGAGGACGAACACGCGCTCGCAGCAAGTCGACGAAGCATGTTCAGCTTCCGAACACGCTCACTGGGGGTGCCGAAGCAGGCCCAGCGGTTTGTCGGAGGGATCACAGCGCAAATCCGGCGTCGGATGAGTGTGGAGGCGCACAAGCGCTGGAACTGGGCGTTAGGCTCGAAGAACGGCGTGCCGGACGCTCCGTCCTGGGCGCCGTCGTCGACTTACATGCTGCACGCCGGGTACGACTCGCAGCTTCCTTTGGTCTATCGCTTGACCGCACTGTCTCTGGTGGGGAGACCCTGACGCTTGTGACTGCTGTGCTATTGTATGTACAGCGAGGTGACATCGCTCGTGTTGGCCAAAGACGGCCGCGCGTTGTTCTCGACCTCGAAAGACACGACGTTCAAGGTGTCGGCGACGCTGGACGGGACGTTGCGTCGCAATCTGTCGTGCAATCTGGCGCTGTCGTGCTGCGACGTGTCGCCCGACGAGAAGTACGTGTTCATTGGGTCGTGGGACAACTGCATCTACATGTACTCGGTGGACGTCGGACGCGTGATCGACCACATCACAGCGCACGACGACGGCCTCTCGGCCATCTGCGTGTTCGAAGATCGCCTGTTGTCCAGCTCCTGGGACGGCTCCATCAAGATGTGGCACTACACGTCCACGGGGATCGCCACGGCGCCGCTCTCGACGTTCATGGAGTGCGAAGAGTCGGTGGTCACGCTCTGCGTCAGCGTGGACGGCACGACGGGCGCTGCTGCGACGAGAAACGGTGCGCTCTGGACATGGACTAGCTGCTTTCGCTCCGTCCTAACCATCTGTGCTGTTGTCGCTGCTGCTGGCTGGTTGAATGACTTCAGGAATCGTGTACCTGATCGATCTGCGCACGAACGAGTTGATGCGGAGGCTGTTCGCGAGCCCCGTGAAGCGTGCAGAGATCTGCGGCCTTACGTTCTGCGGCGGGGGAGCCACCATCGCCTGCATGACCGTGGGCAATGAGCTCTCGCTGTACCAGATCGACGGCACGCGGATGGTCACGGTCAACGTCATGGCCGATGGGCCTGTCAGGTTCGTCTGCCGTCCTCGCGCTCTTGCTGGTTGCTCTGTAGCACGCTGAAGGGCTTAACGCTGGTGTGTTTGCGGTGCAGATGCTTCGACTGTGACGGGGAGTACGCCGTCGGCGGGACGTCCACGGGCAAGCTGCTCTTCTGGAAGCTGGACAAGCCCAGCGGCAAGGAGCTGGTGCTGGAGATCCCGGACGCGCATGCGCAGGCCGTGTCGGCGCTCACTGTGAGTCCGCACGGGTCCACAATGGTCTCAGCCGCAGCCGACGGCAGTATCCGCATCTGGACGCTGCGGCGCAAGTCGGCGTCGCGTGGGCGCTTGCCTGCTTTCTTCTGATCCGGACGGCGGCGGCGGCGAGCGGCGGGCGGCGAGCTGCGCCGTGTGTGTTGAAGACTTCAAGTTGAAGTGCGTCTGTTCCTAACAGATATAAACCTTGTCAGCATTTCAGATATGTCAGTGTATGTTGCTAAGCGACTCCTCGTACTTAGCCTGATCCAGCCTGAAAACGTACTTAACGCAGCCACATCAAGAGTGATGGTCCCTGAGGAAACCCCGCACTCAGGAACAAGACAAGCCCTGCCGGATCTCGAAGAAGACGCCACAAGATGGCGACCCCGCGCCCGCACCAGCGCATCGGCGACGCCGCGTGGAGCAAGATGGCCAAAGTGGTGCGTGTACCGCTGCGTCTGGGGTGTGATCTGCGCGTTTCTGGCCCCAACAGCGACGGATTTGTGAGGACTGACGGGGGTGTGACGTGGTGCTGTAGAATGGCGAGTTGTTCGCGCTCATGTACGGGTCGCTGGTCACGCAGGTGCGTCAGCTCGTGCACTGGTCTACCAACACACTTAAGGAGAGGAGGAATGCTGAATAGTGGGCTGGATATCGTCGTTTCGCAGCTGATCAAGGACTTCGAAGACCTGAAAGTGGTGAACCAGCAGCTGGACAGCATGTAAGGAAGGCTTGATGTGGGTCTCGTTGTTGGGTTGTGTGCCTACGAAGAGCTTACGAAGTCTGTTGCTAGGGGCTACAACATTGGCATCCGTCTGGTGGACGAGTTCCTCGCCAAGTCAGGAGTCAGCGGCTGCCAGGACTTCAAGGAGACGGCGGAAGTGGTGGCGAAGGTGGCCTTCAAGATGTTCCTCGGCGTCAACGTGGAGGTCTCGCAGTGGAACACCGAGGGCAGCGCGTGCAGTCTCCTCATTTACGACAACCCACTCACTGGTGTGCAGATGGAATTGCTGTTGGCGACGTCCGCATTGGTTTTTGAGCAACAGGGGCAGCTGAGTTGACACATCACTGCTGGTGTCTGTGCTGTAGAATTCGTGGAGCTCCCTCCCAGTGCTTACGGCGTGCTGTGGTACTCGAACGTGCTGTGTGGCGTCCTCCGCGGCGCGCTCGAGATGGTCCAGATGCGTGTGGAGGCTCATTTTGTGAAGGACGTCTTGCAGGGCGACGAAGTATCAGAGATTCGGTAGGCATTTGGCCGCGCCGCTTGTGCATGTGGATTGCGGTTCAGACTTTTTCCCGCACTCAATTGCATTGCTCACGATGCTTCTGTGTGCTGTTACATTTGTACAGACTGGAGTTGAAGGGCATGATCGAAGAGGCCATGGGTGACGAATACAAGGAAGACTAACCAGCAGCGTGCGTTGGATGGCGAGGTGCAGTGACAAATGATGCGTGGCGTTAATAGATCATTCTGCGGTTTGATCACGGGCCTACCAGCTTCATGCCCACCGGTTGGGCATGCATGCGTTGGTGATGGGGGATGACTTACAGTAATGTCACCAACTAACAACCGTTCGCGGGCTGTCCAGCTCGGGCACGATCCCACCCGCGCGTAGCCCTTCCTTGTTTGGAATACTGACCCTCGAGACCAAGATTTGTGTCTCCTTCGTTCTATCGGAGCGGAAAGCAGATCTCCTCTTTGTGCGGAGATTTCTCCGTAACGAACGGGGATATCCGATTTTCTTTGGGGTTTCTGCGATCCCCGAACACGGTCAACTTCAACAGCAGCTCACAGAAAATGCGCACAATCTACCTGCTGTGGCTATTGTTCGATTGGACTCCTTGCGCTCAACCCGACCATTTCGACAAGCTCAGGACCTCCCAGCCTCCCTTGATCATGAAGAGTTTTGCGGCTGTGGCGACTATCGCGTTCGTATGCGTGGTTGCGCTCATGGCTGCCGCCGATTCTGTTTCTTCGGACCAAACGCCAGCAAAGGGGGACATGCGGACTCGACTCAACCCCCTGACCACTGGTCTCGTCACCAGCAACCTCATCGTCAAGGACAACAACGCCGTCATCACGAAGAACAACATCTTCCTGTCCAAGAGCGACCGCGTGACGCTGGCGCACACGGTCGAGAGTGTGGTGTCGACTGACATGGAGGCGAAGAAGGACGCAGACGCGATGACGAAGAACATCCTCGGTCTTGTCGCGGATGGAGACCAGGACAAGATCTTGATGACGCACGCCTCGGGCATCGTGCAGGCGGCCAAGACCGGCGATCAAAGCGCGCGGGCTCGGCAGATCGCCGCTTCCGTGAACTCGATCACTCTGACTCAGGATGGCAAGGATACTCTACCTGCGACCACGAAGACCGGGAAGCGCCTCAGTGAATAATCGGCTCTGCGGGCGTACTTGGCGGACTCACGGAGTTGCAACTTGGACGCAACGCTGTGACTCTGGCAGCGTGTTGCGTCTACTTGGTGCGTTTGCGTGGCTTGTGTGCCGCACCACAGATTGAGGGGATTGGTGCCGACTTCGTTGATGTTTTTGATTTAAGATTGCAATCAGCACACATGCTTCGTACAATGCCGGCTTACGTCTGACAGCAGAGCGCCGTGAGCCTACGCTTCAAGACCAGGGTCGCCAAGGTCCCGCGGTTTGTGGGGACTTCTGTGACGATACTTCTCGCCATTGAACAGTAGCGGTGCTGTAGCTACCGGCGGAGCCGACATCGCGGAGCACGGCTGAGAGGAAGGCACCAGTGCAATAGGCCACAGAAACTTCATCCGTAGTAGTCGCAAAGCAGCCTCATTCTCGAAGCAAATGTCAAGACCAGGATCTAGCTCGTGTTTTCGACAGTGCTTTTTCGACACGTCGAAAACTGCCTTTCCGACACGTCGCCTGCATTTTCCCACAACAATCAATTTTGCCGAAAATGGAGCACGTGGCGGCGCAGATCGAGCGCGACCTGCGCGCCAAGTACAGCCACATGATGGTGCAGTGGTACGAGGCCGTGGACTGGGCGGAGCCGCTGATCGTGGGCTTGCTCGTTTGCCACGTGCTGCTCTTCGCGACGCTCTTCCTGACGCGCAAGCGGCTGTATGTGCAATTCGCGCTCTTCGTGGCCATCGTCACGCTCGTTGCCTTCGCCGAGGAGCTCAACAAGTGGGCGCGTGCCAACTGGCAGCTCATCGCCACGCAGCGGTACTTCGACGAAAACGGCGTGTTCATGGGCATCTTCTTCGCCGGCCCGCTGCTCGCGGCCGGCTTCTTCCAGCTGGTACTAGGGAGGGCCCCGAGCCGCTTGGATGCTGCTTACGCAGCACTCACTGACGTCGCCTGATCGCTGCTTGGTGTGTTGATACGTGCAGGTTCTGAGCATGAAGAGCATGGCTGACATGGTGGTCATCGTGAAGCGAGCCGAGTTTCGACAGCAGCGCAAGGCAAAGAAGAGCGACTGAAATATAACGTGCATTCTCCGTTCACCTCTCGTGTGCTGCTGCCATTCTCGACAGTATCGTCAGAGCACGTCCAGCACACAGAGAGATTCCGCACACATTAAGCAAAACCTACCCAAGCCACGCACTGCGCCGAGCAGCAGAGGTCTCTCACTTGTCACCTGCCTACTCCAGCTCCTGCACCGGGAACTCCTTCATCCACAGCTCGTGGATGAATTCGTACAGCTCGTTGGACACCGACACCTTGTACGGCGTCGGGTTCAGCGAGCGGACCACGTCTTCGCGAATCAGCTCGAACTGCTCGGTCACATACTGGCGGCGCTCTTCCAGGGTGGGGAGCTCGCCGACGATGCCGCCGTTGGGACCGTCCCAGAATAGGGTGTGCAGCGGAATCACGGCGGACGGCGTCACGTACGCGCGGCGGAGCTCATCGAACGGGTTGCGACACAGCATCTTCTTGCCTACTGCGGGGGGCTTCTCGTTGCAGCCGATCAAGATGTCCAGCAGCGGCTTGCCGTTGCCACCGATGAGACGGAACGCCTCCTTGCGACCGGGGATCGTCACCTTGCTCACGTCCTGAGACAGCTTGATGCGCGGCTCCCCGTTGATCTCGACCAGCTTGTAGACCATGCCGAGCGCCGGCTGGGCTTGGCACGTCACCAGGTGCGTGCCAATGCCGTACGAGTTGATCTCGTGGCGCTGCTCGTTCAGAGAGTTCAGCACCGCTTCG
>MBAC02006900.1:0-12621 GCA_001712635.2 Nothophytophthora sp. Chile5
ACCCGGGCGCGCGGCTGTTCAAGGGCCTGGCGGACGCCAAGAACCGCGTGGACCAGACCACGCAGGAGGACTCGGCGGCCCCGGACCTGGCGGAGCGGCTGGACACGCAGGCCGAGCCGCAGAACTACTTCTTCGAGCCTTACGCCTCGCAGTGGACGCCTCAGGTGGCCAAGAAGGGCGCGTTGCTGCCGCTGCCGGGCGTGGTAGCGGCCGCGCTAGATGACGTCCAGACCCTGTCACTGTCCGGACTGCTTCCGGAGATCCGCGCGGCCTGGACGTCCGTGGACTCGCGCCTCTTCCTGTGGAGCTACGCTCAACGCGGCCGCTTTGCCGCGGTGGAGTTCGACCAAGCGGTGGTGGCCGTGGGACTGGTGGCTCGACCGGCACGCGGCGTGTTTACCGCCAAAGTGAAGCACGTGTTGGTGGTGGCCACGACTGTGGAGGTGGTTCTGCTCGCGGTGGTCGCGGACGACCAGACAACGGAGTTGACTAGCGGAGGCTTCAAGCTACAGCGCACCAAGCTCAGCGTAAGCACGGATAAGTGCGTGGTCCGCCACGTGACGACCACCCGCGCGGGCCGCATCTTCTTCGGCGGGTCGGACGGCGCGCTGTACGAGTTCCTGTATGCGCCGGCGCAGCACGCGGCCGCGGATCGCAGTACGCTGCTGACAGCCGCGCTCTCCAGCGTCCCTGGCGTGGCCAGCGTCGTGCGCGCAGCCGCGCCGCCTTGCCGCAAAGTGGCGCACACGTCCAGTCTGGCCCACTACCTGCCGCGGTTCCTGTCGGGGCTGGCGGCTGCCCCAGGCCCGATCCGTGCGATGTGTGCGGACGACGCGCGCCACATCCTGTACGTCCTGCAGGCCGACGCCCAAGTGAGTGTCTTCGACCTTGGGCCTCGCGGCGGCGGCCTCACGCCCGTGTGCAGCGCGGATCTGCTAGCCGACGGCGCTAAGTACGCGCGCGAGAACCGACGGACACGCGTGTCGTGTCCAGACGAGCGGCTCTTCCAGGCCAACGGGCCGCAGCTGGTGTCGCTAGCTGTCGTGCCACCGGACGAGTCCAAGCTGGTGACACTCGTGGCCGTCACCGCCACCGGAATCCGCTTCTATCTGTCCGTTTTCTCCCGCCGAGTCACGTATACTCCAGCCTCCGCACTCAACAAGCCCAAGCGGCCGACCCGACTGGAGATCGTGCACATCCGACTGCCCCCGCCGGCCATCGCGCTGCGTGACGCGCCGCCGTACCACGCCAAGGAAGGGATGCAGCCGGGCTACGCACCCGGTAAGAGTCCGAGCGCCGTGCGCGTGGCGCTCCATCGCCAGGGCGTGTTCCTGTGCGTGGAAGGGCGGCGAGACGGCCCGGACCAGCTCGTGGGCATCGCACAGGACCCCATCCGCCCCACGGCGCTGCCTGCAGGCGTGGCGACGCGGAAGCCGTCGATCCGCGAGGCAGTTTCACTGGCCGACTGTCTCGGGAAGGTTGTGGATCTGCGGGAGTTGGCGCTGGACAGCAGTGAAGGGTCCGAGCGCGACTGGCGGACGATGGCGCCGACGACGTCTGGGAGTGGAGGCAAGCGGACGTTCGACGAGATGTCCTCCGGTGTCCAGCAGTCCTCGAAGGCGACAGTTGACGCGACGGAGGACATCACCGCCGCGCCGATTGTGGACGAGCTGGCGCTCATGTACTCGCAGCCGGCGCGGCACTTTGTGTGCCTCACCAGCGCCGGCATCCAGGTGTTCAAGAAGATTCGCCCGCTGGACCAGCTGCACCGCGTGCTGCTGCTCGCGCGCGGCCACGAGCTCAAGGCGGCGCTGGCGCCGTTCGCGCGCTGCTTCGGCGAGGTGCAACTGTGCTGCATGCTGCTTGCGTTGGCCTGTGGCGTGCCCACCGACCCGCTGGTGAGTGAGGGCGCCTCGGCGGCTTCGCTAGTCGGGCCGCGCGCTGGCGCCGGTCGCCTGCAAAGCGACGAATACGTGTACACGGCGGCCGTGCAGGGCATCTTCGAGTGCGCGCAGGGCCTTCCGGATGCCGGAGCCATGGAGCAGCAGCCTGCCGCGGGCACGGCCGCACCGGCGGCCAGCAGCACGCGCATCGTGCTCACCACCGAGTTCGGCATGTCCTACCAGCACGACGGTCTTGTGGCGTTCGCGTGCCGCGTGCTGCGTCCGCTCTGGACGGCCAAGACGCTCGGGAGCCGTGTGGTGACGCCCCCCGCGTCGGCCAAGGCGCCGCCTGCCGCCCCCACCTTCGAGAATGTGCACTCGGCCGAGAAGCTGGACGAGATCCGCGAGATCCTGTTCCAGCTGCGACAGCTTATGGAGAGCGCCGGCCCGTTCGCCGTGGCAATCAGCGGCGGCGCCGCACTGGAGAAGAACCCGCGACTGGACGGCGGCGCCTGGGACGACGTCGGAGGCGACATCTCCCGCGTGTCGGAGCTGGTCATGCGCCACCAGAAGGCGCGATCCGAGGAGCAGCTCCAGCGTGAAGCCCGGTTCAAGGCCGAGCAGCGCTCGCTGTACTTCCTGTACCAGCTGGTGCTGCGCAGCATTGAGGCGATCTCGCTGTTGCGGCTCGCGCTCGAGTACAAGACGGCGCTGGAGGAACCGCTCGCGCGTCTGAGCTTCAGTGAGCTGGCCGCCACCACCGAGGGCGCGCTGGCCGCCAAAAGCATGACCAAGGCGCTGCTGCGAGGCCGCAACGAGCACAACCAGTTCCTGCTCAAGCAGCTGCGGGAGCAGTGTCCGTCCTTCTTCTCCGTGGCGGATCTGTGGCACTACCAAGGATACCGTAGTCTGGCCAGCGCCAAGCTCAGCGGCTCGCCTGTGGCCCGACAGAGCTTCTTGCAGGAGTCGCTGGCGCAGTTCCTGACCTCGTGCCACATGTGGGACACGCCCGACTGCGTGGCCGTCCTCCAGGGGATCTGCGAGGACTACGCGCTGCTCAACTTCTACGAGGGCGTCGTGAAGCTCTCGCTGGCCTGCGCCAAGCACTTCCACGACGCCGCCGCCTCGGACCTCAGCGGCGTCAAGCTCACCTGGAAGCGCCAGTGCTTCGGCTGCATCCTGCTGGCGCTGCAGCGTCTTCTCCGCAGCGACAAGAAGGATGCGGCGACGGGACGAGGCGCCACCGGCAGTCCGCAAGCCGTGGAAGACATGGTGACGCTGGACAACGAGACGCGCAGCAAGTGCGTGGAGGAGCTGTTCCATTTCGCCTTGGCGTGTGAGGACGACGCGTTCCACGAGCTGCTGTACACGTGGCTGTATGAGAACGGACACACGGCGATGCTGCCGTCCATCCGCTCGCCGTTCATCGAGGACTTCCTCAAGGAGACGGACCAGGATTTGCTCGTGAAGCTCTACATGGACCAGCACAAGTACCTCGTGGCCGCCAAGGTCTGGTGGGCACGCGCGCACGAGGACGCCGTGGGCGACGAGGAGGACGCGGCGACGCTGGTGGCGGCCGGCAACCCGGACGTGGTCAAGCGGCAGTACTTCGTGGCCAAGTCGCTGGGCTGTCTCAAGAGCCTGGAGGACATGGGCGAAGCTGCCGAGGCCATCCGCGAGGTCCGCGACGTGCTGGACGTGCTCCAGCTTCAGGTGCGTGTGCTCAAGGCGCTGGAACAGCAGACGCTCGAGCTGGAGGCGTCTAGCACGACGTCGACGACGGCGGACGACGAGCTGCGCGAGCGGAAGCGCGACGTGCAGCTGCTGACCTTCAAGCTGTTCGACGCGTCCACGCTGTACAACCGGTTCGCATCCAAGTACGACCTGTGGGCCGAGTGTCTGCACATCATCCACGCCTGCAAGTCCGAGGAGCCGGCGGTGATCGCCGGCCTCTGGCGCAAGATCCTGCTCAGTCTGCTGCCTGCTTCCTCGAGCAGCTCCGAGTTCAACGCGTGGCGAGCCGACCAGTGCGAGCAGGCCGGACTGGTGGCCACAACCAGCAGCAACGGCGGTGGCGGCGGCTCGTCCTTCGAGAGCGGCTTGTGGATCGGCCAGCTGCAGGGCAAGCTGCTGCGACTGGGCAAGGCGCTGTACTTGGAAGGCGACGACGCGCACGGCGGCTCAGCAGCTAGTGTCGGCGGCTTCGTGTTCCCCGTGGGCTTCCTGGCCAAGCTGCTCGAGCGGATCTCGCTCTGGTATTTGCGGCTCACGGGCCTGAGCGCCTTCTCGGGCAGCGCGGCCATCGACGCCACGACGTTCAACTGGGTGCTCAAGCTGCTTCTGGACGTGGGCGTGCCGCACCGCGTGCTGCTGAGCTACTACGAGCAGCTCTATCGCGAACAGGGCAGTCTGTCGTGGACGCTGCATCTGCTGCAGGCCATGCTGACCATCGTCACGCTCTGGAAGAAGCACGCCATCTCGCCACGCGCCGGGAAGGACCAGCTCGCGGAGTTCGCGGCCTGCTGTCCGCACGTCGTGGACCTCAGCGACGACTTCATCACGGACCTTCGCGCCATCCCGCTAGGTGCGCGACCAGTCCATTGGCTTTCTTGTTGTGATTGATTGACTGACGGACTTGCTGACCTGCTTGCTTGTGTTTAGACGAATCGGCCGAGGCGTCGACGCTGTTGGACCAGTTCCGCCGGCTCAAGAGCGAGCTGCTAACCTTCCGCACGTTGCTGTAGATAACGAACGACAAGAGAGATCAACCGACAGGAGCGCAAGCCGCGAGCTCGTCGCCAGCCCAAGCTGCACGGAATAACTTACACGTTCTGCTGCTTTCTCCCTTCATCCGCTTGCTGCCCTGACTCAACAACTGACTCAGGAGAATGTTTGCAATGACAGCGAGAGGCGCACGGCGCCGGCGGCCACGAGGTCGCTGTCATCTGGAGACGAGCTGTCGCTGTCGCTGCCGGAGCGCTTGCTCCTCTTGCCGACGCCTACGGACAGCGCCGAGTGCTTGACCATCGTGCCCAGTCCTTTGATGGGGCGGTACACCACGCCGGCCACGCCGGTGCCCACGCCCTTCGCGAAGCCCTCGAGTCCGTTCTTGCGTGCTCCTTTGATGGGGTCCTTCCACACGCCCGTGATGCCTCGATAGAAGCCCTTCCCGACGCCTTCGGCCCCCGCGACCAAGTGCTCGCCGAAGTTTGAAGCCCATTCGCGTGGCATGACCACGGAATACCACGCGTCCCGAGGCTCCGAGGCCTCGGAGAGCGTCGCGAGCTGCGTGGCGCTCACAGTGAAGGCGCCCATGGGTCGGTCCGGACTCACCTTGTTGTAGTCGAAGAGCTCCGCTTCGAGAGGCGACGTGCCGTCCCACGAGAGCATCAGCTGCTGCTGCCATTGCGGATTCACACTGTTGTCCACGCGCTTGCTGCTGATGTGCTGCTCGCCCAGGCGGAAGGTCACGTACGGGTCTGACTTGCCGCTCATGTTCATGCCCGCGAGCTCCGCGGCCTCCTTCAGCTCGATCGTCAACACGCCCACGTACTCCACCATGCCTTGACTCGTGGTCGACGGCGGTTTGGACGCGCTGAGCTTGTCCGCAACAGGAGCCGGCGACAAGGCGCCAAGGGGAACCGGAGACGCAGTGAACAGCCGTTGCTCGTACTTGGCGCGGATGAAGCGCTCGCGCTCGGCGCGAGGCGTGCTGGCTGCTGGCTTGGCGGGGAACTGCTGCGTCTGCTGCTGCTGCTGCTGCTGGTGCTGAGCGAGCGTGCGCTCCAGCTCCACGTTGAGTCGAGCGTTGCCCGTCGTCTCCATCGCTTGCACCTGCTCGCCCGTCCACTTGTCCAGTGTGACGCTGAGGACGAACGACACGTGGACGCCCAGCGAGCGATGCACACCCGCGCACTGCGTGCACAGGAAGCCGCCGTGCGTCACCGTCGCCCATCTGCAGCATCAGAGCAGCCACAAGGTGAGCAACCAGCTCCTCCGCTTCATCGGCATTGAGAAGGCATGCTTCCGACGGCTGGAGTGACGCACTTGGGATTGGCCGCGTCACAGTCGGCGCATTGGCCGTTCTCGGGACGGTTCAGAGCCACCAGTAAGCGCGATTGCGCCGCCTCGTGCTGCTCGTCGCCACCGCTGGACGCCATCGGATCGAAAGCTACGCGCAAGGATCGAGAGGAAGAAGGAACGGAATGCGGCGTTACGACGCGGATGTGAGGC
The DNA here is from genome assembly GCA_001712635.2 of Nothophytophthora sp. Chile5. Lineage (NCBI taxonomy): Eukaryota > Oomycota > Peronosporomycetes > Peronosporales > Peronosporaceae > Nothophytophthora > Nothophytophthora sp. Chile5. The sequence continues at coordinate 6,117 of MBAC02006900.1, forward strand.
TCTACGCACTTGCGAACCCCTTGGAGCGTAGCTGCGCGGCTTGCGAAGCGTCTTACCTTGTTGATTGTCCTCTGGACGCGTCGCTTGCGTCGCCAGCGCCTTCGCTGCTGGCATCTCCGTCCGTCGTCGCTCGCGCTCGTCTTCCTTCCTTCCTGTCTTATGCGGAAGGGATGAGGAACTGTGGCTTCGGCGATCGATTCTTTGATTGGTGGAAAGTAACGAAATAAAACACTTAATAACAAATTAGAATGGGTTGTCGAAGCAGAAACGACTACGATTGGATATAATTCGTATCGCAGGTCATCTGGAGCGCCAACAGGCACAGGCGCTCGAAGTCTTGGTACGTCACCTGCATGAGCACACGTAGCCTGGCTTTAGTCTGCTGCTGGCGGACGAGCGTGGCCATTGCATACAAAGGCCAAGAGAACTGTACCCGTCCGTCGCCACCGCGGTCGGCTTCCCGAAAGGCGCGGAGCACCGTCTCCTGGCTGGCGAGGGGCAATGCCATCCCGCAAATCTGCAGCAGATACAGGGTTACACGAGCTTTGACAGGGCCCGAATGGGATCAGATGCAGTGATGAAGGGATAGCCCACCTTCTGGAAGCTCTGGAAGGAGATGAAGCCCTCGGCGCGCAGATCCATGGCCTTGAACAGTCGGCGCACGTCCTCCAGTAGCTCCGGCTTGCTCAGTCGCGCCGCGATCACCTTCGTGAAGACGTCGAGCGAGACTCGGAGCTCAGAGCCACCGTCCTTGTCAGCAACATCGAGGAACAATTGCGAGAGCAGCAACTGCTCGACAACGAATCCACAACAGCGCACTAAAGCGTCAAAATGGCGCCAGCAGGTCAAGCGTCCTCGGTTTGATAGCCACGCACTTTGGACGGGCGGATCCCGAGCGCTGCCGCCACACCGCACTTGAGATCGTGTCCTTCCAAGTAGCCTTCGCCATTGCAGATGCCAACGTTATGAGATTGCTCCTCCACCGCCACGACTGGGTAACAAGAGTCCCTCGGTTTGCGATTGAGTTGTCCATCTTCGAGGAAGGAGGGAAGGACCCCACACTTCGCACGAGTTCAGTCGACGCCAATCAGTTGCTCCAACCTTTGCGGTCCTGGTCCGCGAACGCAAAGCACCGCGCGATGAACGCCAGCTTGTCCTGCATCGTCACGACCGAGCGGCTCCAAGAATTCCAGCGATCTTCCAATTGTGGTTGAAGCCGCATGGAAACGCTCAGACCAGCGCAGTACACCTTTCGCCGGAAGTATACGGCCAAGAGTGGCGCTCTATTCGGGTGACGTTTCGCAGATAGACCTTTTCTACAGCCTAAACTCGTGTTCTATCGCCTTTCGCCCACCTCGATCAACCTCAAAAGCCATCTCCATCAAACCCCTCCAATGGCATATTCCATGTGCCGTGCCTCCGCGTCTGTCGGTCTTCCATCCGTTTCTCCGCTCCGTTGGTCCTCTCCCCCACACTTTCCCCAATAGAGAAGGAGAGAAGGAAGCAAGAGCTCCTCCATTCCCTAGACATGGCGGCGTTGCGTGCAGCTCGCGGCCTCGTGTGGGAGTCCACGCGCCGCGCGTGCCCTGGCGTCTCTGCCGGGGCGCTGGCCTCGTCGGCGCTCAAGGTGTCGCGCCCGTCGCCGTTCGCCGGCCTGGGGATGGCGCGTCGCGCCTTCATGTCGACGCGCGCGCCCGACAGTCTCTTCTCGGCGCCGTCGTACCCGATGCCGGCCAGCGAGGACCCCACGCTGTGGCAGGAGAAGTACCCGCGCACGGACCCGTCGCACATGTGGCAGGTGGGCTCGTTCCCGCTGCTGGAGGCCGCCGAGGAGGAGGACGGCGCGCTGTCGTGCTCCGAGGACATGTGGGACACGGCTGGCATGCTCAGCGCGCTGAGCGAGGACCTGCCGCTGCGCGACTCGGACAGCGCGCACGTGGTGGACGCGCTGCTTCGCCAGATGGACCAAGCGCAGAGCAAGCCTGGCTACCTCGCGGACAGCGTGGTCAAGAAGCGGCGAAAGAAAATGAACAAGCACAAGCACCGCAAGCGCCTCAAAGCGCTGCGCATGCGCACCAAGAAGAACTAGGAGGCGGAAGGGACCAGCATGGCCGCTCATCGCCTTGGTTTCCTGCGCTTCGACCGAGAAGCCGCTGGATGGGCTGGCGATGGCGACGCCTGGCTGCTGCTGCATTGAACCCCTCGCTAGTCTGAAGCTTGATAGAGAACTGTACGGACGGCGCCTACTCCTTATACAAAACGATTCGGTTTGGTGTAGCATTCCCCCGGCCGATCCGTCGCTCGACTCGCTTGCTTTGGCTTCGTTTGCCCTGCTTGATGGCTGGAGCTCTCCATTGGACACAGAACCAGTTCCGACTATTCAAATACTGTCCGTCGCGCTGCCGCGACTCTTGACCTCTTGACCTCTTGCCTCACTCAGTGAGAAGGCGATTAATGCGATGCTGAAGAAGCTCTCGTCTCCGCGACGACGGTCCACCGCCAGCCATGGCGAGGCCAAGAGGTAGGACGAGTCGGCGTTCCGGATGAGCTCTCTCGTTGTTTCTGCTCATTGTTCGCTGTCTGCCTTGCTCGCAGTGGCTTGGGAGCACCTGCGGCTGCTCTGGAGAGTCTTGTCGAAGAAGTGGCGCCGAAAGCCGCGACCTCCAAGCGCAAGAAAGCAAAGGAGACGACGAAACCAAGCAAGGGGAAGAAAGCGCACGATCCTGACCTTCGTGACCTTGGAGACGCCGCAGAGCCTGATGACGACGCAAGCAAGACGACGCCTGCCGAGGAAGACAAGCTCCCTTCTCCACGAATGACCCTCTCCCGAGCATTCAGACACAAGAGCCTCTTCGAACCGAGCAAGACACCGGGTGCCAAGTCCCCCACCAAGAAGTACGTTCGTTCGTTGCATCTCTCCGCGTACTTCCGTTGTGTTTGGCGAGTCCCCAGGGGCTAATGAAGGCACTTCCGTTTTCTCTTCGACATGCTCGTTGCGCTAGGACCTCGAAGCTGCCCAAACCGGAGAAGAAGCCGAAGAATGTCGACAATACGGACGACATCAAACGACACGAGGAGCTACACAGTCCTTGGACACAAGACAACACGACCGAAGTCAAACGCCAAGACGAGACACACAGTCCGTGGACACAAGACATCACGGCGACGGAGAAGGAGCCACTCACCGTCACGAAACCAGACGCTCCGACTGAGGCGACGAGTCGGAAGAAGAGCCGCTGGAAGATGAGCGTCCCCGACATGAAGCACCACAAACGCAATTCCAGACCACCGAATCCCGAGAAGAAGCCGACACTGGATGAGGCGAATGAACATGAGAGCGCCAGCGCTCCACTGTCAAGCAGCGATGATCCTGCTCACAACGGCTCGTCAGACTCCATACTCGACCACAACAAGGAAGCGAAGGCAGATCAACGCAAGACGAAGCTCTCAATTGGCGAGAACTCGACCGGCGAAAGCGAGCGCGAGGTCCGGACGAACGTTCTCTCTCCTCTGCGACGACCCAAACTGGATCCGGAGGACACGGTCCCCGTCGCTGCTGCAGTCCTGCGAGACCCGTATGTCGCCCCACAGCGCATGCCCCAGCTCGATGTGCCCCCTGCCCACCAGCCAGAAGTGCATTTGATCGGAGAGATCGTGAGAGGCCACGGCTTTGGCAGCTCGGGAGGCTTGGCCTGCAAGTGGCGCGTCGAGTACGGGAGTCTGTGGCACCACATCGCCGGGGATCAGCTTGGGCAAACGCAGATCGACTACCCGTCGACGGCCCCGTGGACGTCGGATCCAGATGTCGCCGTGTGGTCGCACCCCATCGACTTGCATTTCGCGACCTCGGCCTTCCAGGGCTGGCCCAAGCTGCTCTTCCAGGTCTGGCGAGTCGACTCGAGCATGGCGTCCCACGTGGTCGGCTACGGCTTCGTCCCGGTGCCATTCGCGGCGGGACAGCATGAGCTCTGGGTCTCGCTCTGGCGGCCGATGGGCTCGGCGAAGGAAGAAATGCAGGCGCAGCTTCTCGGCCGGACGCCAGAGCTCACCAGTGATGACGCGCTGTTCAGCTCCGCGTGGTCGGAACGATGTCGCTTGCGCACGATCTCGACGGGGAAGGTGCTTGTCCACATCAGCGTGCTGCTTCGAAACTTCCAGTCGGGGGCGATTGCTGCGTAGAAACCGTCAGCAAGAGCAATACACACAAAATGGCCCCGAACAAAGTCACACATTACCAGACAGACTCGCTGTTGCTGCTGCTGGTGTCTTCCCGTGTTCTTCCCTTGCAATCAATGGCATGGCGTCCGGTCATAGAATAAAGCAAAACGTGCAAGCCAGCCATATCTAGCTATTGTACAGGCACGAGCCTTGCCTCGCTTTCAGCACGCAACGACGGTGGGAAGGTCCCTTCTGCCGTCGATCGCATGGCAGTCGCTCATCATTTGTTGCCGCTCACTGGTTGTGAATCAAGAGCGTATGGGAGTCGAGATATCAAGAACGGGTTGCCGTTCACATGCTGAAGCGCGTCGTGGTTGGAGATCGCATCGATGCTGTCGACAGGGAAGTCTACAGCAGCATACATCAAACAGGTGTTAATCACTCCGCGAAACAGGTAGAAATGCATCGAAGCGCGAGTGTGAAGACGCTTCGGAGCTGTTCGTACGTTGTCGAAGTTTCTCGGGGGTCAGATGACTTCTCGCCAGTTTGAAGAACAGCTTCGCACTGTCCGTGTTGCTGAGCTCCTTGATATGAACAGCTTGTTCTGGAAGAGCGGTAGCTCCGTTCGTATCGATTTTCAGCTCTTGAGTCGACGTCAGCAAGATCTGCATACGTGTGAGTTTGGGAGAACAGTGCGTTAGAATACTTCTCTGTGAGAAGGCGAGAAAGGCGAGAAAGCAATCATTATGAATTCCATCCATACCTGAACACCCAAGAATCTTTGTGTGATCTCCGCCACAAAGGCACCGAATGCGGGGAGGATCACATCACAGCCATCGAGGACCAGCAGTATCGACGGATATTCCACGGTTGCGTCCCTATTGTGGCCGACAGAAGCAAGCACAGATACAAACGGATTAGTGCCACTAACAGCCATAACCCCATGTCGCCACTTTGCCCGGTAAGCACGCACTCTGGAAGCGACCGCAGGAGCGCTTCAACTTCGTCGACAATCTTGCGAAGGACATCTTCACGTTGGTTGTGTCTGGGTCGATCTTGACTCTGAGAGGCTGCCATGCTGGGCTTGAGGCAGTTTTGAACGTGCTCCACCAACTTATCCACGGGGAAAAAGTGGACACCGTAGATATACCCTCTTGTGCGATAGGCCCATCGTGCCACGCGGATGGCAACCGACGACTTGCCCACCCCTCGAGCTCCGTGCACATTGCACACGCGAACCTTTTGCGTCAGTGCGGTCTTAACCTGATATACAACACACATAAACAAAAGGACGGTGAGTCGGAATCGCCGTTCACCACATTGGTGTCTTGAGGAGAATCCCTCGCATTTCAATACCTTTCCAACTTCCGATTCTCGCCCAAGAAAATGGGTTGCCAGCACAGGAATGAAGGGCGCGTTGAGCAAGGCGATCGCATTTTTGTCGGCCAGGATAGATTGTTCGAGGGGAGACCCGATTTCCACAGCGTGCTGTTGGCCGGTGTTTGGAAACATCCCGCAGATTTGGTCCGCCGACCGCACAATTGGCAGCAAGTCGTTTAGCGCCACGAATTCGGCTAACGTATAGCTTTTCTCAATCGAGAACCCCTTCAGAAGACCAGCAAACAGTGCACTGCCACATTGCGCGGTCATGTCAGCACAAAATACTCATAATCGCAGCTGAAGGTGCAAAGTGCAACGTACCGTATGAAGGCCGTCGCGCGCAGCACTTGCTTCGTAGAAGAATTGAGGTAGCACACATGCGCGGCTCCACACTCCGCTAGCATGGAAGCTGCAGTAGACATAGTACATTAGCATGCAACAACCACACCACAGCACAGCAGCAAGCACAAGAGCTTACCTGTAGCTGAGGACGGTGAAATGACAACGATAAGCTTCGTTGCACTGGTCTCTGCTTTTCATTTAAAGGCGCAGTAATGCCAAGTTAGGAGTGGACAAAAGCAACCGACACAGTAGGGTAAACGCATGTGGCACCCACCTTTGGAAAAGAGAGGACAAATTTCATCCTTTTCCAGGCGTGCAGGCATGCCGTTCACAGCCTCGATCACCAGGTGATTTTCGTCGCCTCCTCCAGCATAGAACACCACATCGCTATCGTCCTCAAGGGCTTTTTTGATGGACTCGGCCGTGGCGCAGTGATACGAAGACGCCTGTCAGAGCAACCACTCGTCAGTTTCTCCGTATGCTCAAAGAAAACTGAATCAGGAAGCCGTACACTTACATCAAAGCTGCTGATAGACGAAAATGTTGATAGCACCTCTGAAAGTTCTTCGCGGTAGTCATAGTTGGCTTCCTGCATAGCATTACTCCGCGTCAGCAAGTGCAATGA
>MBAC02006903.1:0-24534 GCA_001712635.2 Nothophytophthora sp. Chile5
TCATCGACGGGACTGTGCGTGGTATCTGCCGGCCTCAACCGCGGAAATCGTGTCAAAGGCGCCAGTATATGAGTCAGCAGTCTGTTTACAACGGCCATAAGCGCAAGCACGCGCTCAAATTCCAAACGCTAGTGACTCCTGACGGGATTATTGCACATCTGTTCGGCCCATTTCCAGGTCGAAACCACGTCATCAAGATGTTTAGAGAGTCGAAACTCGCTGAGCGTGTGAGGCATGATCCGTGATTTCGCAATTATCGAATATTTGGAGACTGTGCTTACTTACGCGACGACATCATGGTCAGTCCATTTGAAGGTGCAGTAGCAAACCTGACGTCAGAGCAAATCTTGGTGAACACTAGTATGAGCAAGGTTTATAGTTTCCGTTGAGTGGTCATACGCCCAAATCATCAACAACTGGAAGGCACTGGACGTGAAATCAAGCCTCAGAACAGGTACTCAACCTGTTGGGCAAATGTTTCGTGTTGGAGTGTTGATGACCAATTGTCTGACATGCCTGCGAGGGGGCAACACGGCCAGCGACTACTTCGGCATGCGACCACGAGATATCTGCGAGTATTTGGACTCAGCAACGACGCCAACGCATCCCTAATTGCCAGACTTATCAAGCGCACCACTGAAGATTTTGGCGCACGCAATGATCAGATCGCGATTGCTCGACTGCACACGTTCCTCAAAGCGAAGGCGCTCTTCAACCTGTTTCGCTTCGAAAGCGAGCCGAGCATCGAACTGGAGTTGATTCTGCTCCAGCTCGCGGATTTTCAGATCAAGCTGCTGCTTATGACGCTTCTCTTGGCGTTGCACTTCCATCAGAAAAGCATTTTGCCGTTTTGGAGCTTTGGGCGTTCGCGATAGGCGAGAAGAAGTCGCCGAAGTAGCACTATCTGCATTGCTGAGGTCGCTGGCATCATCTCCCGATGCTTCCTCACTGCGCTGCGATCGTCGGTGGTTGCTCTCGTTCACAATCTCCATCGCGCATCGTGCAAAGTCGACCTCTTTTTGCTTATTTTTCTTGTACGTAGCTGACTTCTCTTCAGCGTGAAGGTGCTCGAGCTCGAGGTACTCTCCGACAAGTCCTGGTAGATCGTTGTAGTGACTCTGGACGTTGACTGCATTGAGCGACTCCTCTGTCCCACTAGCTCGTTTGGATTGGAGTTCACCAGCCTTAAATTGCTTCTTAAGTATGTGGAGACGGTCACGTACCTGCTTAGCGTTCAAGGATGATCCAACCGCTCGTGAGACGCCTTCCGCTACTTGATCTCATACTCGAAGAGTGGTACCGCGCTGTGCTGCAAATGGCTGCTGACGAATGAGCTCCCGCATGAGCTCCTCATCTTGAGCTGTCGTGAAGCGGAACACCATGACGCGCTTTTCCGAAGTTCTTCATATGAGCGACCTTTTGCGCAGGCTGGTATAACGGAGGTTTCATTTACGCTAAAATTAGGTTATAACATCTGGTAATCCTTGAAAGTCGAGTTGATCAGCTAACGACCGATTTGGAAAAATTCCGGTTGCTTTCAGTTTTCGATCGGAAATCAAAACTGGATAAAATCTGCTAAATACCTCTATTGAATATCGCTTCAAACAGAAACAAATCTAATGGACATGGAATTCGGATTAATATTGCTGGTGCAAAAGGGGGCGTTTCTCTTCATTTTGAACCCGCATAGACTTTTCGGCTGTGAAAACCAACAAATCCACACTCCGTCGAAAAACACGCATCCCCACCACCAATGTTGTCGAATAGGGAATCAATCGACCCGAATGATGTACTCACTTTGCTTCGCCAGCCGACCAGCGGTTGTCTGTCTTCCACGCAGATGCCTTGGTGGGGGCCTAGATGCGAAGAGTGAGAACCCTTGAACGTTTGCAGTTTTCCGACGCTTGATATTGACGTAGATGCAACCACCTTTAATCCACAGTAACTACACACATATCAATAGCCACACTGCTCGCTAATCACCCTCAATTCAAGCAACACGAACTTGGAAAGACGGAGATCTGGGACTTTACCAGTGCTTCTACATCAGATACCCGGCCCAACATGTATCACAGCAATACAACTAGGACCGCGTCGTTATAGTCCTGGGGTGACGTTGTACTCTTATACAAAATCCAACTATCCGATTCAATCCTCTTTCGGTGCAAGGCGAAGCTTGTAACGGGACCGCTGCCACCGTCACGTAGGCTATCTCGGAGCAGACAGAGGAAGCGCAGTCTTCGCTGAGGTCGAAGACTTGAGGGTTTTGAAGCAAATTTGACTCTGATTGAAATTAAGTTCGATCCCGCAGGATCGAACCTAAGCCGAACATAACTGTCGACCACCCTTCGGGGGCTCGACCCTGATAGGCTAAAACTAAGATATGCAGGGGCATCTGTCCAATCACAGACTGCCGAATCTCCGCTGTGATTCCTACCTACTTTTGTAACAGGGAACACCCGTTACAGAGCTCGATGTTCGAAGTCTGCTCCGCGGGTTGTGCAGTAGTTTGGTAACACCGATGTGATCTCTTTCAATCGCCTCGTACAAAGCTGCTCTAGCCTTGGGCACAGGTTAAGGAAGTGGCTTTGACATGGCTCAGATAAACCATGACAGAGCCTCCAGCTAGTGGTCACCCCCCAGTGCCTTCATCGAAAGCCGCGTATTTGTCCATCAGTCAGGAAAGCATATCCACCGCAGCAAAAATCTCAGCTGCAAGTCTTTCACCCGTTCTCCGCCAAGAACGCACGGACGAGAGGCCGTCAGCACTCCGTCCATCTCAGACAACAATTGGTCGTTCCCTCCCTCGGATATAACCACGGCGCGACCAGGAGTTCGTTCACTCCAGTTGCCACACGGAGCTCGGTTGTGCCCTCCTCCCCGGTGTCTGCGAAGCAGAGGCCCGGATCGCTTCACTCATGTCGAACGATTTCATCGCGGTGGCGCCGACATTCTGCGTTGTTGCGGGGGCGAGGCTGAGTATCGACATGTTGACAAATGGAGGATGGCGGTTCATTTTCAAATGACCTCAGTTTGTATACTATAGTTTAGGCAGGCGGCGCGCGAAAGGGTTAAATTTCCAAATATGAAATCGTGTCAAGCAACGATACCGCCGGAATACCGTTCGTATTCGTATCCAGCATAAATACCGGTATACCGGAACAACTGAGTCGAAAAAAGTGTCATTTATTTCCAAACCGTTATTTTGCACTTTGACTTGCTCAATCCTCCATTCCAACACAAACCACATCTTCAAACTCGCACCTCCAAGAGCCTCAGGCACCCCACGGCTGTGACGGCGCGAGACAACAGCCGGCGAAATGATTCTTCCTGGGCCCTACTGTAATATCACGACCAGGAACATGGAGGTCAATGAGCTCAAGAGGAGACGGCGCTGGAGCTCGAACCTCCCTCGTACAGAGCACGAAGCTTACCTGCGTTGGCGTCTTCGCTCTCCTCGCGGCCAGCGCACCGCATAATCCATCGTTGCTGCCAAGCGAACGGCGTTACCAGATGCGTGGCTTAAGATAAAGCATCAGCAAGAACCAGCAAGCCGCTTTCGAGGCTTTATTCACTTCCATTACGCGATGGTCTCGCCCACTTTCTTCGCGGCGTCCTGGAGCGACCGCAGCTTGATGCGCTGCTCGTCATCGAGCAGATCCTTCTCTTTTGTGGAAAGCTCCTGTCCGAACTGGGAGAGAGCACGCAATTCATACACGCGCGCAAGTAAGCACATAACAGCAATAGAGCCAACACGCCGTGACACCACACACGAGTCAAAGGAAATGGAACGGCAGCACTCGGACTCCAACCGCACGAGCCGCCGCCGTACCAATACTTACGCTGTCCTTCTTCTGGCTCATGAGCGCCTCGTACTGCTCCCACTCGCGCAGAAACAGCGGCACGAACTTGGGTGCCGCGTTCTTGTGGCGCTTGAACTCGTCTCTGCAGTCACACGGCGCAACAAGCACGCAACAACCATCCAGCGCACGAAGCCAGCGAGCGTCAAGCACTTGTCACGAAGATCAAAGGACGGCAATACGTCACCGCCGCAACCCGACCAAAGCCACTCACCTGACGTACTGGTCCCCCAGGATGCGCATGTGCGGCTCCAGCTTCTGCTTGTGCAGCGCCAGGATGCGCTTGTACAGCCGCAGCACCCGCGTCCGGTCCGCCATTCTGAGAGTGCGCAACCAGCGGTGTTGGGTGTGGCCACTTGCTTTGAGCAGGTTCGTAACCGCGTCAAATGCAATTGATCTTCATAACTGCTGGCGACAGCAAACCGAACTTAGTCTCAGAACCGAATACTGGCACACTGTACCGATCTGTACCCCAAAACGTAACCCAGTCCCCCCCATGCGAGTGAGCAAAGAGAAGCCGTGGATCCAGCCTCGACTCCACGTAACCCATCGCCGCCTGGGCATGCGCTCCATCGGCACGGTGAGTCTGGACTCGTGGCTCTTTGGCGAGGACAAGGGCGAGGAAGTCGCGGAATCGTCAACGCGCTCGTCGCTCACCGCTGTCAGTGCGCTGCCCTCCGTCGCCATGCCGCCGCGTAACCGGAAACCTGCGACGCCTTCCGCCAAGTCGGGGGCCAGATCTCCAGTTGCCAGCAAGAACAGCGACAAGAGTCGCAATGGCGGCAGTGGCGCCATCTCGAACCCGCTGGCAGACTTGTCGTACCCCTTCCCCGTGAGCTCGAAGCTGCGGAAGCTCTTCCGTCCCAATCGGCTGCAGTGGAAGCGGCCGACGACCGGGAAGTCCGGCGGCGACAAGCAGCGGCAGCTAGTGGGACTGGACACGACGTCCTTCCAGCGCCTGCAGGGCCACGTGCCGTTCTCGCTCAAGGAGATCGTGAAGGACCCGAAGAAGCTGCCGTTTCTACTGCAGTGGCTCTCGGTGGACACGGAGATCCCGACCGACGCGACGCACAGCAACTACCACCAGGTGCTGCTGTTCCTCATGGAGATCGAGCAGCTGCAGACCGTGGACGAGGACAAGCGCCGCGAGCAGGCGCTGAAGATCTGGCACAAGTACATCGACGACACGTCGGAGTTCCAGATCGCCACGACGCTCGAGCTGACGGCGGAGCTGGAGCAGCTCGTTTTCGACAATATCGACAGCTCGACCTCCAAGGTTTTGGACAGTTTCTTCCCGATCCAGAAGCTGGCGTACATGCGGCTCACGCGCGAGGAGATGCCGCGCTTCCTCAAGAGCGACGAGTACCTGAAGATGCTGATCGCCACGGAGGACGGCACGAGGGCCATCCCCATGGAGCGGCTCCTGCAGCAGCGGCGGGCGGCGCACTACTTCCTGCTATTCCTCATGCAGAGCCGCCAGCACTTCGAGCTGTACTTCTGGCTGCACGTGGAGTACGTGCTGAAGCCGGTCCTGGAGGACGCCAACTACGCGCTCTTCTGGCGCCTGGCCCAGCTGCTGGTGGACAAGGCCCAGAACGACTCGCAGGCCATCACGCTGGCCACCAAGAACGACCTGTACCTGGCGGTGGCCAGTCGCCGCTTCGACGAGAAGCTGCAGCCGCCGCAGCCAGTGGCCAAGGCGCTGTTCGACAAGGCGCAGCAGGAGATCTTCGCCATGCTGCGCTCGTCCTGGTTCGACCGCTTCACCAAGAGCGACCTGTACAAAGTGGCGCTGAAGGACTCGCTCATCCAGCTCAATCTGGGCGAAGGCGCCGAGGACTCGCCTCCGAAGCTGCTGTCCCGAGCCTTCTCCTCCATGGAGTACACTCGACCGCACTCGGATACGGAGGGAGCTGCCCAGTCAGGCGGAGAGAGCGAGGGCGGACGCATGGAAGGCGAGCAACAGGAGAGCAAGCAGCAGGTTGCAGAGGCGCCCGAGGACGTGGAGGACGCAGTCAGCGAGAGCGACTCGGAGGAGAGCGCGTTCTCGAAGGTGGTGCTCAATCTGGAGAGCATCATCCGGCTGACCAAGCTGCCCGACGGCCTGCAGGTTCACTACTGCCCCAACTTCGAGAGCCCCGGCGCGAGTCTGTCGAGAGGCAAGGAGGACGACTGCGGCATCGACACCATCCTGACGTTCGCCACGTTCGTGGAGAAGCACGAGGGCCAGGAGCCGACTGCGACGTTGATGCTCATGCCCGTCCCCAACCCACGCAAGGACCCGAGCAGCAGCAGCGACGAGTCCTTCGAGGAGCTCTCGAGACGGGTCAAGACCTTCCTGGTGCCTAGCGGCCGCATCCTCATCAAGCGCTCGACAGGCGAGAAATGTCCCGGCGACATGCTGTTCCCGTTCCAGCAAAGCGGCCGCAACGGGTTCTTGTTCGGGTCGGTCTACTTGACCTACGAGCCCATGCGGGTGGGGGCCTCCAACGACGAGCTGTTCGTCGCCAAGGGCTTCTGCTTGCTCTCTCGTCTGCCGCTGGTGAACTCGCTGCGGAAACTGGTGGAAGAGCACGTGACCAGCGCCCGTGAGCACTCCAGCATCTTCGCGCATGATCGCCTCACGACGCTGTTCCAGAGCAGTCTCAGCTGGAAACGAACCACAGCCGCCAGTGCCAGCAGCCACACCTACATCCACCCGGAGATGCGGCGGTTGGCAACGCATCGGCAACACAGCAGCATCCTCAGCTTACCGTTGAGCGTGCTGGAGACCCGGGCCGACGTGTCCATGACCCTCCTCTTCGAGCAGTTCGGCAGCGCGATGGTGCTGCAGATCCTGGCAAGCGCCGTGCTCGAGTGCAGCATCGTGGTCGTAGCCAGTCAGTATTCGCTGCTGACCATGTGTGCCGAAGCCATCCGCAACCTGCTGCGGCCGTTCTCGTGGTGCCACGTGTACGCTCCAGTGCTGCCGAAGCCGCTGCTCTCCTATCTCCAGTGTCCGACGCCCATCTTGGTGGGAGTGCACAGCGACTTCGCGCTACGCTCCGATCTCCCCACCAGAGGCTTCTATCTTGTGGCGGACGCAGATCGGAAGGTCGTGGACTACGTCGGAGACCAGTCGGTGGCTTGGCGGGGACTCGGACTGCACGACGACCTCGTGGAAGACGGGATCTTCTTGCCGCGGTGCTTCGAAGCGGCCAAACGGGAGCTGGACAGCGTCTTGTTCCCGAGAAGTCTGCAGTTCGATTCCATAGGTGGATGCGGCGTGGAGTCCCCCAACGAGGAGACGGAGGCGGAGCGCGACGAACAGGTGCGCGTCATCTGCTTCGACCTGTTCTCAGAGCTCTTGAGGGACCACACGAACGCCTGTCTGGTGGTGGGCGACACCAAGGAGTCGGTCGTGATCTTCGATGAGACGGAGTTCCTGTCGACACGCGCTGATGAAGAGCTGCCGTTCTACCGGGCGCTGTTGAGGACCCAGTGTTTCTCAGAGATCGTCAGTGCACATCGGATCAACATGAGCTCGAAAGAGGCCGAGACGGATCCGCAGGAAGCTCTAGAGGCGGACGACGACCTGCAGGAAGGAATCATCTAACTAGGACAAGAGTAGAGGCAGTAAGCAAGCAAACACATGCACATACCGGTATGTATACTTGCGCCGCTTCCACAGCTACTGATCGTTGGCAGAGGGATCGACGCTGGGTGCGTCAATTTCCGCTCGATGGGTCTTCTTCACTGGCGAATCCCCGTTCATCTCATCTTCTTCGCCGTTTTCCAAATCGCGACTTCTCTTGAGGGGATTAGTGTCAGCAACCTCGGCCACCAGGACTGCTGGCTCATGTTGACTGCGGTTCAACGTGGCAGCTTCCATCTCAGTGGCAACCGCGTCAGTCGAAGGTTCGACTTGCGCTTCACGAAGCTGCATCGCCTCATCTTCGAGCACTTGTGTCTCCTCCATCGCATCTGATACGTCCTCACCACTCATATGTTGGTCACGAACAGCTTCCAAGTCCTCCGTCACATCCATCGTTTCTCCGTTTGTAGCTGCGCCGCCGATGCCATCGTTCGCTTGTTGGCCAGCAGGTTGGGAAACCTGAGTGGCAGAGGCTCCACCTCCCATCAACATCTCGTCGTCACTATCGGAGTCGTCGCTTAAATCATCTCCACGGCGTAGGCGTCGTCGTGGTTGGGACAAATCCAGCGCCGCCAGATCTTGATCCAGTCGAGAGCCTCTCGTGATGCCCATGCTGTCGTCCCCAACGTCCGAGTGCATCGACTCGTCTTCCCCGTCTTCCTTCTCTTCCTCGTCCTCATCCGACGAGTCATGGGTCTTCCGATGCAGTTTCAGATACTTGACACGTCGCTCGATCTGCTCCGGAGTGCGATCGCGGTCCTGGAACATGTCTTCATACGAAATCACTTCGTACACTGATGGCAGGTGGCGGTACTTCATGAAGACCTTGGCTAGGTAGCGGTCTTCCACTTTGCTCCAGTTCTTGGCTCGCTCGGTCGCAGCGCGTGTTGTCGGCATCTTCCTCTTCGCTTTCTGCGTTGAGCTCGGAGTAGCACCAGTTTCCGCTGAAGCCATCGACTGCACACTAAACTCCGCTTCTCCCTCATCTTCTTGCGCCTTCTTGTCCCCTTCCGCTGCTACCAAAGTCGAGGCCCGGAAGTCCGACGGTTCGAGCGTAAACTGGAACTCCGCCTCACCTTCCAGTTCTTCCTGATCCATGGCGATTTTCCGTCGTCGGGTCTCGTTGATCGTCTCGATGTGCTTCTCTCGACCCAACGCGACCGCTTCGGATCTGGATTTGCTCATCGAATCCATCGGTTCGTAGTTGCGTTGGAGGAGCAGACAAGATTTTGAGGCGTAGGGCTGGCGCAGCAGACACTCCACGAACAGCAGACTGTTCTTCTCCGCCAGGGCGAAGAAGTCGCGCACCACTCCGCGGATGAAATCCAACACGCTCTTGAACTCCGGCAGCCGCTGGATGTAGGCGTCTTGCAGCATCTTGTTGAACAGCAGTAGCACGTGGATGTTGAACAGGATGGGCTGCATCGTCCACTCCTCGTGCTCGTGGATCTTGAAGTGCTTCGCGCGGTAGAAGAACGAGTGGATGTAGTGGTTCACCTTGGGGTTGTTGTCGCGGTAGTTCGCCAAGAGAGAGCAGTACATCTTGATCGTGTCCGACGACACCATACTGGAGAAGTACTTGCGCACATCGAAGTCCGCCTCTTTCCGCTGCATTTCCATCAGCAGCTGCGCCTGCCGCTCCGTCTCCTCTTCATCCGTGGACGCGTCATCCGAGTCTTCTTCCTCTTTCGATTTGCCATCGGCCGGCGCTTTCTTCTTCTGCTTCTTCCTGCACATTAACAGTGACAGTTGACGCGTAAGTCCCACAACGATCACTTTAACAAAGCCAAGTCGGAGCAGATCGTAGAGAGCGACGTACTTGTCCAGATAGGCTCTCCTTCGTGACAGCACTTTGATCGTTCCTTGCGCGTCCAGCACTTTAAACACGAGCTGAAAACCAAATGTTGTCAGAATCAACACACGTTCGCCCCATCAGCACATGCTGGACAAAGCGACACACAGGCAAATAAATAACACACAAAGCCTGTCCGGCTACGTACGTGAGTGAGTGTGACGACGTCCACCACATACGCCATGGAGAAAAGACCAGGCGACCACGTCTTCAACAACACCGGAAGACGGTCCAGAAAGTCTCGCTCATAGAAAATCTTGTGCTGCAGCGAGTCCGCGATCCGCTGGAAGCGAGGGTCGTCGCTGGCTGTGAGCTCCGCCAGGTACGCCATCATCTCGGCCAGCAGCTGCACCGAGACAGTCATGCCGTGGTAGTTCTTGAGCAGAGCGTAGTTCTCGATCGACTGCAGGATGAAGTTGAAGGAAAACATATCCAGCGTCGAGAGCACCGCCTTCTCGTCGTACACGGGTCTCTCCGGTGGTGGCGGCGGTTGTGTCGTGAAGTCCAGCGCGTTCAGCAACTCCGTCTTCTTCCGCTCCACCGCTTTCAGTTGGTGCTTGTACTGCGACTTGAGCGCTTGGAGCTTGAGACGGTGGTAGGTTGTCAGAAACCAGACCAGGTGGAAGTACTGCAGGCGATCTGTAGACACCAGTTTGTTGCTGCCTCTGCGAAACTCCGTCTTCAACGAGTTCGTGAGCTGGAAATACGACTTGGCGACGATCGAGTCGCAGATCTCTTGCAGCACCCGCATCGTGCGTCTGCATCAGAAATGACGGGATAGCACAGCACAAAACACGTCAGTCTCGTAGCCAACTACTCCAAACGCTACGAGTGCATGAACTTACACATCGGACTCGGTCACCCTCCCCTTCCCTCCAAAGACCTCGTTGATGTCGGTAATAGGAGCCGCGCTCTTCTTCCCCCTCCGCCGAGACGTTGGCTTCTTAGCTGCTTGCGGGACTTGATCGTAGACAGTCTTCGAGAAGTCGGACAAGACGGTCGTTCGGCCAGTGGGGCCCACCATCGTCATGATTCCGCCGAAATTGGAGTGGCGTCGGGACCCGGACTGATGAAGGGCCGATGCCATCTTCTCGCTATTGAGCTTCGCAAGCAGATCTCCACCTTGAGGCGCGACGGCACGAGTCGGACGCGAAGAGCTCCTCGTTTCAGACGTCGAGGCTGGTTGTTGGGTCGACTCTAGCGTCTTCTTCTCCGTCAAGAACTGCTTCGTATACGCCACCACCGCTTTTGGGGTGGAACAGTCTAGCGTCAGGTCCAGCATTTCCATAATCAGCAGATTCCACTCCCGGTTTTCGGCCGAATCAATGTCCTGCAAGTGGAAATGTCGTCAGAAATGACCGTAATTCCCATCCAAGACGCTAAAGCACGACCTTTACCTGCGTAAATAGCAGAATCATCTCGTACACATTCTCTTCGTGCAGCATGCAGATTAAATCCTCCTGCAAATGGCTGAGGTAGGCCGTCGTGGACGTCACGAAGCGCGGGTCTTCGTTGGGGATGGCCAGCAGATTCCGGATGAGCGTGAGCACGATTTCCATGTTCAAGTAGTCCTGAATACAACAGGCAACCAGGTACACGCCATATTACCACCCTGCCCCCGGAATTCCGTCTGGCAGAACCAAGGGTAGTCAAACAAACCTGCGCAGTTCGCGCCGACCCCTTGCGAGACAGCGGCTCCACCAAGATGGTCATCATGATGGGGACGATCTCGTGCCGCAGGAACTCGTGCTTGTACTGGCGCAGGTACTTGAACTGCTGCGCGATGTTGGTCGAGTCCTTGGTGGGCTTCATGGTGAGCATCACCAGCACCTTCAAGATGGAGAACACCAGAGACCTGCAGGGGGATAGTATACACATAAAGGCCACGTTAGTATACCAATCCATATAACCTCATAAGCAATCACCTCCCTCCCTGTTCCTGCATCTCTCGTACCAGTCGTGCTGGTGGTTCACGAGCAGCGGCAGCAGCTTCCGCTGCAGGATCTTCCACTTGCCCAGTTGTTTGGCCACCAGCTTGTGCTTGGCCTGGTCGCGGCGGATGGCGCGCTGTAAATCGTGGATCCACAGCTCGCAGTCCTCACCGCGCATCAACACGGGCTCCTCGCCCTCGTTCTGCACGCGCAGCATGCCCAGGTTGGAGCACACCAGCAGCAGCTCGTTCATCATGGCATCGTCCAGCGCGGGCTCCGAGCCGTCGCCGTCCTCCTCGTCCGACGACACGGCGAAATCCTCCAGCTCCTCGTCGTCGCGCTGGGCGCCATTGGCCTCATGTGAGGTCTGGTGAGCGCCGGCGGGGGCTGCGGGTGCCGCCGCGTCGCTGCTGGAACCAGCGCGCGACATCATGTTGCCTTTTGGATTGAGCCCGCCAAAATGGCAAAACACCCGCGAAAAGCTCGGAAAAGAATTGAGCGGACGATTCGATTCTGAATTGGCTCGATTCCTTCTTTTAGCGACTGACGAATTAGTGAAGCTGGAATTAGCAATACGCTGTCACTGTCAGTAGCCAAGCCACAAAGTGCATACAAATTGACATTCACTGGCTGCTGCCACTAATTCTTGAGGTACAACCGATAGTGTGCAATCCAAACGTGAACGCTGCCGCCATATCAATGGAGTCGCTATCCGAGCCGCAGTCGATGGAGCTCCAGCAGCAGCAGCCGCAACAGCAACAGCAGCAGCCACCCCTGCAGCAGCCGCAACAGCAGCCGCAACAGCAGCCGCAGCCGAGCTACGCGCCGTCGGGATATGACGCGGCGATGAGCGCAGGCGTGAGTCAGCAGATGCAGATGCAGAGCATGTACGGCCCGCCCGTGGGCGGCTTCGGGCCCGAGGCAGCTCCCGTCATGGCATACGGCGCCGCCTCCTCCATGGAAGAGCGGGCCACGCAGTTGCTGGCAGCCTGCGAGTCGTGCTTGGTGGTCACGCGCATCCCGGGCTTCGACATGTCGTTCCGCCGCATCATGGAGCGCAAGTGTCCGCGCTGTGGCGGCACGCTGGTGCTTCCCCAGGAGGTCATGGAGATGCTCATCCTCTATGGCCACTTCGTTCCCGAATCCGTGGTGGTCACGCTTGTGCTGGGCACGATGGTGCTGCATCCGTCTCTGCGCGCGGACTTCATGGCGTCGGCCATGAACGAGCTGCTCATCCCGCTGCAGAACGACTTCGTCTACGACATCGCCGTGCCGAAGCGTCCCGACGGCCTGGGCATGTCGCTTCGCATGCATCGTGAGTGGCTTTGGGTGTGCCTTCCCCCCTTCTGTTACTTCCTTCTGCTGGTGGAGAGACTAACGAGTGATGCGACTGTTGTTTCACGTAGAGGGAGACCTCGTGGTCGGCGGGTTCATCGACTTCGAGAACAACAGCGAGAGTCCGTCGGTCGCGACGCGCATCATCGCCGTAGCCGACGTGCTGGTGGCCATCAACAAGAAGGCCATCACGTCCTGGTCCTTCGAGAAGAGCATCCGCATGCTGGCCCACGCGGCGTCGCCCGTGTACCTGACCTTCCGGCGCCGTCGACCAGTCACGCTGCTCTAAGACGCAAGACTCCAGTGCCTGGGGGACGGCCAGAGAATGCAGACATACTGAGTGAGAGAGAGGGAGATAGGTACGCTTGCTTCAAAATACTTTATTATCTAACCGCTGGAGTAGTTGGTGCCCGATTGCAAGAGCCCTTTCATAGTCACCACTCCTTCGAGCGCGCCGCGATTACACACGAAGCAGTGGTCACAGCGCAACATGGTGAAGATCACGTGCACGTCATCGAGCGACGTGGTGCTCGAGATGGTCATGCCCAGAGGGCAGATGATGCAGATCTCACCCTCCGTGACCCTCACCCTGTCGTTCAGCTTCGCGCGTTTGAAGGCCGACCACCCGTCGCTCAGTAGCGCGAGCATCTTCTCGTCGTCCATCAGGAACGGGACCGGTCCGCTGACCACGTCCAACGGGGCCCGGGCTGCCGTGCTGAGCATGTTGTACGTCTCATCGACCGACGCCACTCCATTCAGTCCACCGCCTCGGTTGCTCGTGAACACGTCGACCATGGTGGCCCACGAGAAGCCAGAGGACGAGGTCTTCGGTGCCTCTCCGAGATCTTGTTCCACGTCGCCCAAGCCGTTCGTAGTGTAAAAGGCGCGCACAAACTTCTTGAGATGCGCCGCGCTCACGACGCCCAACAAGATCATCGACGTCTCGTTCTGGACAATCGGGATGTCCTGGTTGGGCAGACGATGAACCGCCAGCAACAGGCGAGCGACCGTCGTCTTCTTCGTTATGTACACCAGGCCCAACTCAACGATATCCCCAGCAGACAGCTTGGGCTCGAAGTCCAGGATCGGGAGGTACGGCATGCTGCCCACGACCAGCAACGTGTCGTACACCGACGTCTCCTTGGACAGATTGGACGTGGCCATGGCGGCCAGCACTGCGCAGAAGATGGGCAGGATCATCGTCATCTCGCCGGTGATCTCGAGCGTAATGACTGCGACTGAGACAGCTCTCGTGGCTGCTCCTCCGAACGCCGCCGCTCCAGCCAGAGCGTACGCTCCAGGCGTCGCCCCAATGCGAGGGAACAGCGTGGCCAGCGTCTCCCCGAAGAGCCTTCCGAACGCCGCGCCGCCGATAAACGTCGGCACCCAGACGCCCGTCGGGATCTTCAGCGTGATACACAGCGGCAGCAGCAGCATGAACACGGCCGAGACCACCGAGAGCGAGTAGAACTTGGAGATCGAATACCACGCGTCCGGCAGGTCGGCGTCCGTGAACAGTGCCGACAGTGCGTAGATGGACGTGCTGTTGGCGAATTCGCCAGGCACGAACGTCAACGTCCCGCACAGAATGGCGACGACCAGCGGATCGACCCACTCGACCAGCACCTTCTTCCACGGTCTCGACGACTTGCGCAAGTCGCGTCGGGTCTCGGCAACCACGCGAAGCAGCTTCATCATCACAGTACACAGCAGCCCTAGAGTCGCACCCAGAAGCAGGTAGAGCGGGATCTCCCAGATGGAGAACGGGTTGTCTCCGAAGGACGTGGACAAGATGGCGGTCGTCGCCTGCTTGGAGGTGCTTTGAGCCAATACGAGGGTCAAACGCAGCATGACGGCACCGGATACTGCGCTGATGAACGCCTTGATGTAGTTGGACATGAGGTAGTACGTGGCTGTAACCTCCATGGAGAACAGCACGCCGCCGATAGGAGAAGAAAACAGCGACGAGACCCCCACGGCGCAGGCCGCAGCCAGGAGCTGGAGCCGCCCATTGAGATGCGTGCTGAAGCCGCAGTACAGCGGCGATCGGAGCAGATGGTGCGTGACGATGGACATGATGTGCACGAACGCTCCTTCAGTGCCCACGACCAGGCCAGCGCCGACGGAGCAGATGAGGGCCACGATCTTCACCAGAAGCGTGGCGAGGTTGAAGTATCCGGGGAGATACATGCGCGCGTCGATGCCGGTGAGAATCGACTTCATCTGCGAGACCCCCGAGCCTGCAGCCAACCAAGTGGAGCACACCAAGTCGTTAGGTCCAAGCGCTGTCGCGAGTAGTAGAGTCTAATGCAAGGCTTCGCACCTGCAGCTACGGGCGAAAGCCGCGTGAGGAGCAGTCCCAACTGCGAGAAGACGACGGAGTGTGCCGTCCAAATGAAGTAGCGCGCTGGAGACGAGGAGGTTTGGGCGATCATGAGGTCACGGAGATCCAGAAGCTCTTGGTAGACACTACAACGCAAAGCGCACACTCAACCAACCTCTCAGACCAAACCCACGTGTAGACCCCAACGCTCGCGGTCGGTCTCACCTTCGAATGCCATAGTTGAGCGGCCCGCCGATGACGCCCAGCAGCACCAGGAAGCTCACGGCCTTGAGCTGGCGACGGTAGTACTGGCGCTTGCTCTTGGCGCGATCCCGCGCGCCGCCGAACAGCGAGCTGCTGGACATGGAGCGCTGCGCCGCATACCTGTGGAAGGCGTCCCGGAAGTCGGAGTCCTCGCTGTGGGCGTCGCTGTCGGCCACATTCACCACGTAGTCCTCGCTGGCGCCGTCGTCCCTGTACGAGATGGCGCGCTGCTGGAACTCGGACAGGCTCGAGATGCGCCCCGTGCGCCGCTTGTGCGCCGGCAGCAGCTGGTCCTGCAGGTCCGTCGCGGTCGCCGCCGTCGGGACCATCGCTCGAGCAGGAGGCGAGCAAGCCAGCGAGTGCGCAACGGCTTCGATGGCTCTCCATCATCTGATTTGTCACACCATGCTGACGCGTCCGCGTCATAACCTCTCAAAGCATTAGAACCTGCGATATCGCATGGTGCGAATCAGGATAGATGAAGAACCTTTATAGCTTCGAGGAAGGCCGACCCGATCGTTCTCGATCTCATTAGCATCTCTGAAGGACAGCAAGCGCCGTGCATGTAGCCACGGAGTGCTCGTATCCTGCCTCCGACCTGAAGAGGAGAGGTGCCCGTATCGTGCTTTCATCGGCAAGCAGTGCCTTCTTGCCAGCCTCCCAGATCGATTTCTGGTAAGTGACAGCTGTAGCGTCGTCTCGGTTGCGGTGTCGCATGACCTGCAGCAAACAGCGCTGAATGGAAGAGAATGCGCTGCCATTTCTCACCGCCCTCGCAGGAAGCGCCCTCTCGAGATTGACGCATTGCCGGGAGCTTCAGCATACCGTAGCAGGCATACAGGCGATCCATGACAACAGTTGATCTGCCATCCCACGGTTTCGACAAGCGATTCGGAAATGGGTTCACTAACGGAGGTGTCCGAACCGCCACGCCTTCCTGTTCCCGTCTGATGGATGTCGATGCGAGAGCCTCCTATCGGCCCTCGCATCGAGAATCTGTATACTGTCTGTTTAAAAGCTTCAAGAAGCAAAGGAGATAACACTAACATGCAACGTGCAGCCAGCGTTCGGCTGCACTCTAGGCCGCAACGGGCGACTTGCCTGAGCGCAACAAGCCTTTGGTGGTGACCACGCCTTCCAGCGCGCCGTGGTCACAGACGAAGCAGTGGTCACACCGCAGCATCGTGAAAATCATGTGGAGGTCGTCGAGTGGGGTGCTGCTGGAGATGGTCATGGCCATGGGGCGGATGACGCAGATCCGGCCTTCCGTCAACTTGACCGTGGCGTTCAGCTTTTCGGCTTTGGCGGTGTCCCAGCCTTCATTGAGCAGCCCCAGCATCTTCGCATCGTCCATGAGGAACGGCACGGCACCTCCCGCTGTGCTAAGGAGGTGCGGCGTCTTGGTAGTCAGCGCGTTGTACGTGACGTCGACGGAGCCCATGCCGTTGAAGCCGCCGACGTTGTTACTACGCGTGGTGCGCGTGAGCTTGTCTTTCACCGTGGCCCACGTCAGCGTGCTCGGCGCATTCTGGGGCTTTTCGCCCAGATCCACATCGACGTCGTCAATACTCTCCACCTCGTAGTAGTTCCGCACAAATCGACGGAGCTGCGAACTACTGACAACCCCCAGCAAGATCATCGTCGCTTCATTCTCCACGACGGGGATTTCGTGATGTGGCAGGCGCTGGAGCGCCAACAGCACGCGTGCGACCGTCGTGCGTTTCGTCAGGAAGACCAGGCACGACTCGACGATATCTCCAGCCGACGTGGCGGGCTCGAAGTCGATGAGCGGTAGAAACGGCATGCCGCTCACCACTAACAGCGTGTCGTAGACCGACCTCTCCTTGAAGAGATTCGAGACGGCCATCGCCGCCAGCGACGCGCAGAAGATCGGGAGGATCAGCGACATGGCCGTGGTGATCTCCAATGTGATGACTGCCACAGACACCGCTCGAGTCGCGGCGGTCCCGAACGCAGCGGCTCCAGCCAAGGCGTAGGCCCCAGGAATCACGTTGAACTGCGGGAACAACGTGGCAATGACCTCTCCGAACATTCGGCCGAATGCAGCGCCCGCGATGAACGTCGGCACCCAAATCCCCGTCGGAATGCGAAGTGTGATGCACAACGGGAGCAGAAACATAAACACCGCCGACAGAACGGAGAGCGCGTAGTACTTGGACACCGTTTGCCACTCCGAAGGGAGCTCTCCCTCGGTAAACAAGATAGACAAGTCGTCCATGGAGTTCCTTTGCGCGAATTCTCCAGGCACAAACGTCAAGACCCCCGTCACCGTCGCCACTATGAGTGGATCCACCCATGTCACCAGCACTTGCTTACATTTCTGCGACGATTTCCGGAACGCGCCTCGTTTCTTGGCAACAATGCGCAGGAACCACATCATCCCCGTGCAAAGGAGGCCGAGAATCGCTCCGAGGAGGAGGAAGAGCGGCGTCTCCCAGATGGAATACGGGTCGGGCGGGAACTGTGTCTTCAAGACCGCTTGTGTTGCGAGGTCGGCTTTGCTTTGAGCCAGAACCAGCGTCGCACGAAGCATGAGAGCTCCCGCCACGGCGCTGATGAACGCCTTCATGTAGTTGGACATGAGGTAGTAGGTGGAGGTGACCTCCATCGAGAACAGTACGCCGCCGATAGGAGAAGAAAACAGCGAAGACACTCCTACGGCGCACGCCGCAGCCAGAAGTTGAAGCCGTCCATTGAGATGCACACTGAAGCCCTTGAACATGGGCGATTTGAGCAGGTGGTGTGTGACGATGGACATGATGTGCACATACGCTCCTTCGGTGCCCACGATCAAGCCGGCGCCCATGGAGCAGATGAGGCCCGCGACTTTGGCGAGAAATGTGGAGAAGTCGAAGTAGCCGGGGAGGTACATGCGCGGATCGATTCCTGTGAGAATCGACTTCATCTGCGAGACACCTGAGCCTGCAGCAACGGGTGAGAGTTGAGTGAAGAACAGGCCGAGACCCGAGAAGACGATAGTATGTGCTGTCCAGATCGCAAGCTTGGAGACGTAGGATGAGGTTTGGTCCACCAGCCATTCTCTCAATGCAATGAGGTAGTTGTATAACCTGTTTTCGTCACACCACCATCAAACACGCAGCAAAACATATCATGGTAAGCGAACATGGACACACACATCAGCTACTCAGCAAAGCGGCGACTTACACTCGAATGCCGTAGTTCATGGGTCCGCCAATGACGCCCAGCAAGATCAGGAAGCTCAGCACCTTGAGCTGACGTCGGTAGTAAGTGCTTTTGTTGGCGGCTCGGTCCCGCTCACCGCCGAAGAGCGACCCGTTCGAGATCGAGCGCTTCGTGCCAAACGTGCGGAAAACCTCGAGGAAGTCGGAGCCGGACCCGTCGCTCGCGCGGCGATCCGGAGCCACTTCGATGTAGTTGGCAGTGCTGGGCAGGCTGCCTCGAGCCGAGGGAATGGGGATGATGTACTCATCGCCGCCGTCGCCGTCGCCGTCGCCGTGCTCGTCGTAGTTGGCGGCACGCTGCTGGAACTCGTGGAGACTGCCGATGCGACCCGTGCGCCGCTTGTGGGCCGGCAGCATCGCATCCAGCTTCGTCACCTCCCCGCCCGGCGTCTCCATCGCCTACCAGCGGGTCGATCACGCACTGGACGGTCGCGAAACTGTCCCCGACAGTCACTTGCCTCCCACCTCCCCAATCTGGAAATGGAGCACTCGCTTCCTGAAGCGCTTCAGCCTTTGGTTAACCATCCACTCGTCCGTAGTTTCCAACGGTCGTCCGTCCCAGACAAGAACTGAAGGAATCCATTCGTCGACGTGACAACCTGCTACTGACAACAAGGAAAATGGCAGACTGACGCGCTCAGCGGAGCTCGGCAGTTCGTCTGATGGATGGCAACACATTCATTCTGCACGTAGTATATCGGTACCACAGTCAGAGAGATACAGCCCCAGACCACATGCGCCCGTGTCGATGGCGTCGCAACGCGCCATGCTGCCAGTAATTCGGAGCGCACGACGACGACGGATGAAAAGGCGGCGCTGGATTCATCGTGCCTTTCGAAGGGGCGATGCAGCCTCGAAAGAAAATAAATGACGGACTGATAATTGTCGTGCGTCGCGAATGAATCTTCCGCGCATGATCTGGTCTGTCCTTCAAGCAATTGGTGGCAGGGAGAAGGCGACGGAATGCGTGCGCTGCGATGAAACAACCGGGGCCGATGAAGCGGCGCGCACGACTGAAGTCTGGAAGAAGGGAGGACATGGGCATTTCTGCCTTACGCGTAAACCTTAGTACATGTACAGCGAAGACTTCGCAGGCGTGCTGCTGACCACAAACCTGCAGATTGCTCCGAGTGTGTTATCCATGTCGTACTTGCTTCCTTCCATACAGTGCCCAGCGTTCTTGAGTATCAAGTTGGTGCAGGTATCCGTTGAATCCCGAGGTAACGGCAGACTACGCATACAAGCTACGCCCTTTCGGGGCGCCAGGAATATCGCGTGTACCCATCTTCCGACTTTTCAGGATGGTGCATCCTCCTGTATCCATTTGAAAAATCTTATTCTATCATTTGCGCTGACGAAGGGAGACTTTGAATCCATTTGGGTGGAAAGACAACGGCGGCGTTCAGCCCACCTCGACTGGCTTTTGGATCGCACTGCCCACATCTTGGGTACCGGGGCGATGCGCTTGTATCCTTGTATCTCTTCCACCCAAACTGGGCATGTTGGAGTCAAACCGTACAGCCTAATGATGCAGCATTTCTAACCAGAAGCACGACCCATGTTGACTGAGCCAAACCCCTTTTCGGATTGGGGCGGCATCAGGCCCGAGGGACCTCAACTCGGGACAAGCGCAATCAATGCGCAGCATGATCTTTGAGGCAGTGCCATAGTCGAACTTAGCCTGCTATTCGATGTCTCGCCCCGACTCTGGAGCCCAAGCGACGCTGAGAGCCATATCTAGATTCTGTTCCAATCCTCGCAGACTGCGAGATGCAGGCGTGGTCCCACCTCTCATCGTGATGTTGAGGGATGAGACTGCCCTGCAAACGCCCTGGGCGACCGACGCTCTGGGAGCTCAAGAACGACCACGAGACCCGCGTGGCGCTTGCAGCATCCCTCCACTTGTGACGCTTGTACGAGCTGGCACTGCCGAGCAGGGTCAAGAAGCAGCGGCACCAGCGGGTTTCGAATTACAGCTCTCACATACTCAGTAAGCCAAGCTCCTTCCACCCATACAGAGTCTTGTGTGTCGACGGCCGCGGCTTTTCAGTTCTCTTTCGCTGCCGATGAGTACTGGATTCCTGTGCTGGGTTGGACTGTTCGTGGCGGCGATTGAAATTTGTAACTTGTCGCCGAAACGTGCCGTCACTTCACTTCAACTATCCTTCCTCCGTCTGGAAAATGCTGCAGGTTTCCTCCGCATCGTCATTTTTTTCTTACAACTCGCGTTTCCGACAATGAACGCTATTGAGGGGGCGATACCACCTCCGTGCCTTCAGCAAGATGGCAGACCGACCGAAGCAGGGGCAGAGACAGAGACAGATATTTGAGATGGCAACATCTGAGTGAACTTAATAGACCTAACTGAAAACGAAACGAAGCTCGGCTTCCCGTCCCAGCAACCACGATAGGATGTTGACGAACACTTTGACGCCTTCAACCTCAATCGGCCTGAGGTGCAGGCGTCCAGACTGAGCATCTTGCTAACTGAATAGTGGGTGAACCAGCTGGCGCGACATCTTGATCAAAAATCAAATTGTTTCGGGACCACACATGTCTTAGTCTGTGGAGTCTGGATGTGTGCATAGAGCTACAGCAACCTTATATTAAAAAAAGGAAGCCATCCACATGCATTCGAAGTCCAGCGCCAACTTGCGGGACTTCGCGTCGTGGTGTTCATCTAAGGCTCACACGTAATCGCTGACGCGCCGCTGAGGCAGAAATGCAGGCCAGATTTCTGAGGGGTTATTTTCACGCAGCGAAATTATCAGAATGCGGAGGGTTCGCTGCGTGTTTCTGTTGGAATCGTACCGTCTCCGACCCTTTTTCGACAAATGGATAGTCCGAAATTAAGCCGCACTAATTTTGTGACGCTAGGTACAATGCGACATGTGGGCCATCTGTCAGACTCTGAACGCCGAACAAGATCCGAGCAAAACCCAAGCTTTTCGCTGACGTCCAGCGTCTTCCAGCCGCGCCTGGTGTTGGCTGCTGCGTCGGCGGCGGCAGGAGGCTTCCTTCACGCCATCCTGTGCGCAGGCTGCTCTGTGAATGCGCGTGTCAGCAGCACGGCGTGCTGGTATCAGACACTTGGGCTTGCTTGGTTCCGCTTTCACTGGCCCAGCTAATGCCACAAAACCTATTTTAAGTTAATTCGGACCTGCGTCCGTTTCGGATGATTTTGTGGACGGACCTCCGCCCCTCCCTCATGATCCGCCACTCCGGGATTAGCTCGCAACTGCGCAGGTCGACACCTCACTCTCCATAGAAAGCGCCCTTCTGAAGATGCTGCGCCACTCGCTCCGCTCGTCCGCTGCCGCGCTGCGCTCTCAGCCAGCGACGGCCGCCTCCAGCCGCGCACTGAGCACGACCGCCGCTTCGGAGGAGTACGACTACGTCATCGTGGGCGGCGGCTCGGCCGGCTGCGTGCTGGCCAACCGCCTGAGCGAGGACACCGGCAACAAGGTGCTGCTGGTGGAGACGGGTCCGAGCGACCGCAACAAGTGGGACTCGTGGAAGATCCACATGCCCGCGGCGCTCACGTACAACCTGGCCGACGACAAGTACAACTGGTTCTACTACACGGAGCCCCAGAAGCACCTGGACGGTCGCCGCCTGCCCTGGCCGCGCGGCCGCGTGCTCGGCGGCTCTTCGTCGCTGAACGCCATGGTGTACATCCGCGGTCACGCCTACGACTATGACGACTGGGAGAAGAGCGGCGCCCAGGGCTGGAGCTACGCCGACTGTCTGCCGTACTTCCGCAAGGCGCAGAACCACGAGCTGGGGCCGGATGAGTATCGCGGCGGAGATGGTCCGCTGCACGTGATCCGCGGCAACCAGAAAGACCAGATCCTGTTCGAGAAGTTCATTGACGCTGGTGTACAGGCGGGTTATCCGTTCACGGAGGACATGAACGGCTACCAGCAGGAAGGCTTCGGCTGGATGGACATGACGGTGCACAAGGGACTCCGTTGGAGCACCGCCTCGGCGTACCTGAAGCCGGCCATGGAGCGTCCGAACCTCACGGTGGTTACGGAGACTTTCGTGAACAAAGTCATCTTCGAAGGCAAGAAGGCCGTGGGCATTGAGGCCGAGGACCTCAAGAAGAAGACGACGTCGCAGATCCGCGCGGGCAAGGAGGTGATCTTGTCGGGCGGAGCCATCAACTCGCCGCAGCTGCTGATGCTCTCGGGTGTGGGCGACGCTGACCACCTGAAGGAGGTGGGCGTGCCTGTCGTGCAGCATCTGCCTGCGGTGGGCCAGAACATGGAGGACCACCTGGACATGTACATCCAGTACGGGTGCACGAAGCCGATTACGCTGCACAACGCCACCTGGTACGTTGCTGTGCTGCCGTTTCGATGCATAGTTCTGCTTTGTTTCCTACCTGCCGAGGATTTGGGCGGCGATCTCACTTTTAGATGTTGTTGTTTCTTGCTGTCTGCAGGAAATACCCGCACAAAATGGCTGCGATCGGGCTGGAGTGGATCTTCCGTCAGACTGGCATGGGTGCCTCGTCTCACCTGGAATCGGGTGGGTTCATCCGCAGTGCCCCCGGCAAGCGCCACCCGGACCTGCAGTACCACTTCCTACCCGGTTCGCTGACCGGCCAACTCACGCCGGGAGCCTACCACGCCATGCAGGCGCACTGCTCGCCCATGCGCGCTCGTAGCCGCGGTTGGCTCAAGCTGCGGAGCCACAACCCGCACGAACACCCGATCATCGAGCCCAACTACCTGAGCGAAGAGGAGGACATCGTGGACATGCGTGCGGGCGTGAGGCTCACGCGTGAGATCTTGGAACAGAAGGTCCTCGACGAGTACCGCAGCGACCCGATCTCGCCCTCGAAGGACGTGCAGACTGACGCCGAGATCGACGCCTGGGTCCGCAAGAACACCGAGAGCGCCTACCACCCGTCGTGCACGAACCGCATGGGGACGGACGACAACACAGTCGTGGACCCGCAGACGCGCGTGCACGGGCTGGAGAACCTGCGCGTCGTCGATGCGTCCATCATGCCCAACATCGTGAGCGGCAACCTCAACGGTCCGACGATCATGATCGCCGAGAAGGCGGCCGACATCATCCTGGGCAACACCCCGCTGCCCAAGTCCAAGGCACCCGTGTACCAGCCGAAGAACTGGGAAACCAGTCAGAGATAAGCAAGTGTTAATACCTGCAAGTGCAGTGAAGTGCCCGTCGATTCTGACGCCAACAAATGCAGCTGAGAAATGAAGTGATGTGTGGGGGGAATGAGATGCAGACTGGAGCTCCAGCTCTGTCCTGTGTTGGACGCAACCTTGTGCCTAACTTTCTTAACTAAGGGTGTGGACGGCTGGTTGTTTGCATCTTGCTGGCTCCGAGTGGAAGCTGCTGCTGAAGGTCACCGTCCGCTTCTCACTCATGGGTTTCGGAGCTTCGGAGAGTATCAGCATTCTTGTGCAGGACACCCTCACGCAAGACGTCAGTGAGGCACCCCCGAAGCGCATGCTCCTCTCACCCGATGGCACAGAAGTTGGTTTCCACTGTGGCTGAGTTCGGGGGTATCGAGGCTGCTCTTTGATACAGAACTGCTGCAGTTGCGGGGCTGGTGACTCACCGATTTCCACCACTCTTCGAGAGATGTTATGGATTCCGTGGCGCTGTCTTATAAAATCTTGCATCAACTCATCGTAGTCGTCCGAATTGAACAGTGCTAGTTGATCTGATGAGCTTCTGCTGGGGCTGGAGCATCGGCGTCATGCCATTCGCCGCTGTTCTGTTTCGCGGTCTTCGTGCCTCAGCTGTTGCGCACCAGAGAGGATATTTCAAACTGCCATGTGTTGAGTGAGATGTATTGGCCACTTCGATCCGCGGAAATCGAGATTTGGAGACGACCCTTGACCACTGGAACTCGACTTGGAATTTCCGGAAGCTGAAGCGACTTTTCACCTTTCGCCGCTGGTGAAGGAAGGCGGACCACACAACCCAAACGCGAGTCTCAAATGCTGCGCCACTCGCTTCGCCTCCGGACGCTAGCTGCGCGTCGTCGCCATGCGCTCCAGAGCTCAGCAAACCGCGCGCTCAGCACCCCCGCCACCTCGGACGAGTACGACTACGTCATTGTGGGCG